>JAVQJF010055923.1:0-20492 GCA_036023855.1 Gadopsis marmoratus | reverse complement strand
TCCGTGGCTGCAGTACTTCCTCTCCACTTTCAGGCAACAAAGCTTGGTTCATCTATAATTGTGTGCCTGAAGTGCGGTAGCACAAGGCACACTATGCAATTGCTCCAGGACCTAGAGATCAAAGGACATCAAAGGCAATTCTGAAAGAAATTACTCTAACTTTCTTTTTATTATTATTCTTCCGCCACATTTTTTGCCGATTTTCAACTCCCTCACCGTTGCCGCTAGATGTGTGTAAAGTACATAAAAACATCAGACCCGATCGGGAATGGTGTGCTATGACTTTTCTCAGAGATCGGTAGAGCCGTTTCAAAGCAAACGCGGAAGCATTTAAGACACAGCTGCATGTAGCCTCCGGACAGAGGTGGCAGTGTGGCTCAGAATTCTAAAAATAATTCTCTCAGATTTATGACTTTAATCTGGCTGGGCTAGAGTACGCCAGAGTGACAGGCTCCTCTGAAATCATCTCAAATCTTTCTGCCCACAGTGCTCTCGCGTCCACAATTTTAACTCCACATACACAATTGGCCCTCGAAACGTAGACACAGCTGTTTATTATTATTCTTCCGCCATGTTTTTTGCCGATTTTCAAGTCCCTCACCGTTGCCGCTAGATGTGTGTAAACTACATAAAAACATCAGACCCGATCCGGAATGGTGTGCTATGACTTTTCTCAGAGATCAGTAGAGCCGTTTCCAAGCAAACACGTAAAACATTTAAGACACAGCTGCAGCTAAACAAAGATGGCCATGACAGTATGGTCCAGTAGATGGCAGCATTGGATTACAAACAGGAGTAAGGCAGCTAAAATTTAAATAATTCTTGCTGTATGGGTTGTGATTGCCTTCACGGTCCACTGGATGGCAGCATTGCATTACAAACGGGCTCACCTGAGTACGCTCTGTATAGAGAGGACAGAGGATCTTAGTGTTTTGCTGCTGAGATGAATGACCTGGTTATAAAATGATTGTGTTTGCTGAGCGTGAGGTGGCGTGGAATTAATGCCTTTCGCGTCAAACAGGAAGTGGTTTATATCTGCACTGTATGTTGTCCGAGAGGCACCAAACTTAACGTATTTCATGATCGCCCCGGGCCATCCCAATGCTAATTTTTAACCACGGTCATAGCGCCACCTAGTGACAACAGGAAGTTACTGGCCCTATATTTTGAATCAATACTCCTAGCAGGTTAATCAGATCCGATGACGAAGAAGTTTCTCAGAATTGTGACTGTAATCTCAGCCAGAAGAGGCAGTACCGAATTACACAGTGTGTGACAGACAAGTTCTGGGGCGGGGGCCTAGGGTCACGCGGTTTCACTTCAGGCACACATAAAATTTTACATTTCTAGTTTAGCTTGTTGTAGGTTTAAAGACGAGACGGTGTGTAACCGTAGCAGGAATTCGGCTGACGTGTGTGTGTGTGTGTGCAGACACTTAACAACGGAAGAGCGGTTTCAGTGCATGTTGCTTCTGTTCACTCTGATTGCTGTGTGTGTCAGGTAGGACACGAGCCGCTCCCCCCCACCCTGGGCAGGAACCTGTTCGGCAGACAAGTCCACCAGCTGCCCGGGCTGTTTGCTTATGGTGAGTGTGAGTCCACAATGAGAATAACTGTTTGCCAGCACATTTAAGGAATGAGGCGCATGTCTGAAAGCACCTTCTTCAGTTCATGCAGAACAACGGAGGGCTATTGGATGGCAGTTAAGTTCACCTGTTGTTCCCCAGATAAGACTATACTTTCTGATGGTTCGTGGGAATGTGACAGCAGTTGTTTCTTTTTTGTCTGGAATTTAACTTAAGGATTCCTGCATATACCCTGATTTTTAAAAAGCCTGCACACTTCACATCCATATTTACTTGCTAGCAGTCTGCACATTGTTTTTTTTTCTTAGCACGTTACTGCAACAAAAAAAACCACATCTGCCGACTGTCATTTGGATTTTGATTGTAGATGATCTGTCATCATCCTTCTGTGTAGCTCCACAATGGATCGGTTAGCACTTTGCTGTGTATGTATGTACAAGAGAGCGCTGAAATGGTTCCTGTCGGACATTCTCTTCTCAAAACCACACCACTGTGCAGAGTTCCTTCTTTGCAAACTACCTTTTGTTTACTAACTACCGCGAATCAATCCCAAATCTTTTTATATAGCACCTTTAAAACGAATCAAAATTCAGTTCAAAATGCTCTTAAGCGACAAAATCTACAATGTTTAGTATGGATTTAGACTAATGTACACCAAAACAACCAAAAGGTGTAATAAAAGATAATGCAAGGAATAAATATATTCTAGTAAAAAGTTAAGAAAAAAATAATCAGCGGTAAAAGTTGATAAAACAAAAATAAAAGTATGTAGGCCGTTGAGCTCTGATCATCCAATGATAGCTCACATTGAAGTTCAACGTAGAGGAGCGATGCGTTTATGTGCGTCTGTAGCCTAAAATGTGTTCCACTCTTAAGTCAGACAAATAATAACCACGATTCTGTACAAATGAATGACAAGTTTTCATGACATTCCTGTCTCATAATTGTTCTATGAATGTTATGCGGCCAGACCTGCTATCGGCACATGAATGCACCACCGGGACGGATTCACACACTACGCCGCCATTTGTAACTCTATTAAAGCTGAAAAATGAAGTCGGTTTAATGAAAACCAGTGCAGCCATGTGTTAACCGTTTCATGACACACTCTGCAAGGTGATTTTGTCGGTGCACTAAAATGACCTGAAGCCAGTGGGCCCCTGAAAGTTCGGAACACCACATTTAAATAAAACGACGGTGCTGCTTGTATGAAATGGAACATGGTTCTCAGTAATGTGATAAGCTCATAGTTTTTCCTGGGCTTTCTTTTTTCTAAAGAAAATGAGGAATCGTGTGATCTTTGTGAAAACAGCAGAGCCAAACGTGTCATGTTGAGTTCATGGGCTCGCACACTAAAATATGTAATGGTGTGAGCTCTGGAATACTCTTTCTGTTTGTTTTTATGTGACATGATTGTGGTTTCTTAACGTATCTATTGTATGTCAACGTCACACCGTTGTATTTTCTAAATGTTTCAGCAAAACACATCATCAAGATTGATGGAAAAGCAGGTCTGTTCAAAGGGCTCGGTCCAAGGCTCTGTGCTGGCGCCATCGGCACCGTCGTGCACAGCAAAGTTGTTCAGGTGGGTCTGAACAGAGCAAATGATGTAATCGTACACGTAGCTGTATGGAGGTGTAGCGCAATTAATATCGTCCTGGAAGCAAATGTTTTTTTTCCTTTGCAGCTTTTCAAGATGTTAAAATAAGCGTTGTTTCCTCCATTAATCTGTTTATTCTGTTAAAAAAGCTTGGTGCCATTTCCCAGAGTTCAAAGTGGCGTCTTTGAATGCCTTGTTTTGTCTGACTGGACGAAACCCCAGAGATGTTCCTTATACTCTTATACAAAACTTCGTAGTATTTTTGCTCCAAAATCACTGAAACAACAAATGATTAAAATAGTTGCTGCACCATTTCCTGTCGACGGACTACAATAAAATAATATGAATATCGTTAATGGCCTCTAAAGTCTGGCATGGGGTGGGCTCTAAACATTTGTCACTGTAGTTGCTTTCAATGACAAGTGTGTGTGCAAGAAAGCAGCGCTACATACCTGCTACATGGAAGCCTATGCAGGGGCTGTAATGTGTAGTGGGCTGCACTCTGTGGGAGGGCAATGTGTTGCCTGATGTTGACACTGGCTTTACATCTGGATTTATGTTCAGAGATGTGTGATCACCCAGGATGCACAGAGAGCCGGCTGAAAATGGCTTATTGATTTAATGTAAATCTTCCTTCACATAAAGCACTTTTCTTTCTTGCAGAAGTGTCAGGAACAAGGCACACCTCAGGTAAGAGCTTTTTGTTCTTCACATTTGTTGTTTCTACTATTGCGTTTACTACTGCTCATCAGATATCTGCAGAGTGGTTCACGGATCATTTGTCAACCTGATACTCTGTTGCAAATGGTATGCATGTGAGAGTGAGGGTTGGCGTTGTGCTCCCAACAGAACTGGTTAGAACTAAGTGTCGTCTCGCCAGAAATCAAATGGCATCATGCCTCTCGACAGTAAATTGCACTCTGTGTTGTCATCTTGTGTGTGACGTTGCTATACCAACCACCGACCAGCTAACGTCACTTCAGCGTTCCTATTTCCGGTGGGAATACAAACGGAGAAGAAGCCCATGAAGGTATGCGGTTCTCAAGCTGCTCCCCAGTGGGCAGTTCCTCTCTGGGAGACCCCAGAACTGTCCAAAAACGTCCGCTCCCTGGCTGCCTTAGTGGCCTGGGTGTTAAGGCACCGGACATGAACCACAGTGTCCCCAATTCAAGTCTGACTATGGACCTTTGTTGTTGTTTTTGGTTCATCCGAGTGCGGTGTCTTCTAATGAAGACATAAAATGGTCAAAAGGTTCTTTTAACGACGTGACGCTGAGATTGTCTCTGTTGTCCAGGTACTGAGCGGTCAGCAGAAGGCTGCAGAGGGCTCCCTACAGCACGTTGTTAACGAGGTAAGACACGTGTACAGCTATGAGATGCACCAAACGAGCAAACTCAGGCCACAGAAGTATCTTAATATGCACTTGACACCCTCTGTGTGTTGTTATTTTCTTTTTCACACATTTTCTAACAGACTATACTGTCGTCGGGGTCTGCTGTGCAGTAGTTCTGTTCTTCACTCTGACATCGCCAGGCACCTTTCCTGCAGCTTGACTGCATTTTGAAACTTCCGTCTTTGCTTTTACATCTTATTTACTAAGTCTTTAATACTTGTTTACGGTTTTTATCCTCTAGTTCTGTTAACGTCGTCTTTCCTTTTTATGAGGGAATATAGAAAACGGACTGTTTTTTATATTTTTCAAAATCCCTATTATATCTGAGGTCTGTAAATTCATTATTCTTTGAGAACAAAAATTTAGGCATGTGTAGAATAGTCTCAAAACAAAGTACATAATGCTCATGTCCACTTAAATGTATATTAATGACTATCTCAGTTAACATAAACTATTTTTGTATAATATATGTATATAAGTAAAAAAAAAAATGTATTCTGATTTTGGATATTTGTATCGTGTGTGTGTGTGTGTGGTGTGAAGGGGGCTACGACTTTACTTTCATTATGCAGACGTGTATTGTATAATGACTAAAACGTGCACCTTGACCCTTGATTGTTCTTTGTCTTTTGCAGACAACCAAAGAGATGATAGCCCGTTCCTGTGCCACCGTTGTCACACATCCCTTTCATGGTACGACACGAATGTCAGCGCCTGCTCAGATCTCTCAGATGGCATTAACATTACGCATGTGATACATGTGGAGGTTGTAATATTATTATGGTGTGAGGAGACACTAGTCTGCATGTCAAGTATGTTTTCCTCAACTTTTTTTTTCCAGTGATTACTTTGCGATGTATGGTCCAGTTTATTGGGAGAGAAACAAGATACAGGTACAGCTTTAATGTTTTCGACACACACCTCATTGACTGGAGCCACGGAAATGGTTAAAACCTTAAAACAATCTTTTCTTCTCTTCTCAGTGGCGTGTTTGACTCCATCGTCACAGTCTACAGAGAAGATGGCATCCTGGGCTTCTTTGCGTAAGTCTGACTCTCCTTGTCTGACACCAGGTTGTTGGGCTATTGCTGCCACGACGGTACTTGTTGGTCATTTAGGTGTTTTCGTCACTTAAAGACAACATTTCTTGGTGCTGTATGCGGACATATCTGTGCACAGTACACACTATGTTGATGAATAGGCTTCAGACATGGTTTAAAAATGGAAAAATGTACCTCCAGTGTCAGACTTTGAAAATCAAAATTGGCCATGTTGGGGGACTGAAAGAACTTTGTAGATGTATTGGATTACATGACATTACATTTGGACATCCAGGTCTGTACACAGGCTGAGAATGGGAAGTGGTTCAGTAGTGAACCGGATGATAACTTTGACTTGTAGTGTTAATTTTGTCTTGTACTCTGGTGTGATCGTGTGTGCCTGTCCTCATATTGTTTTTAGTCTGAAATGATGTTACCTGTTTGCAGTGGTTTGATTCCTCGCCTGCTGGGTGACGTCCTGTCTCTGTGGATTTGTAACCTGCTGGCTCACCTCATCAATACATACGCCATTGACGACTCGGTACGTCCAGCCAGGGGTTCTGTATCTTTTAACCGCCACCCCTCCATGCGGGGGGTGGTCTCAAGTACAGAATTAACACTGCTAATCTGTTCTCCTGTACAGATGAGTCACACAGGAGAAATCAAGAACTGCTCTCAGGCTGTGACCGGGGTGAGTCTGACAAACATGTGCTACATCAGCAGTCAGTCTGTTGGCAGCCTTTGACCGTGTTCCTCCTCTGCTCTTTCCTTCCAGTTCTTCGCCAGTATGCTCACATACCCTTTTGTTCTGGTGTCCAACCTCATGGCTGTCAATAACTGCGGGTGAGTCGGCAGGTTGTTGTTAACTGTCCCAAATCCTCGGAGTGTTACGTGAAGCAGACTCATATTTGCTCTGTCCTGCAGGCTCGCTGGAGGCCTGCCTCCCTATGCATCAGCATATCCCACCTGGCTGGACTGCTGGAGGCATCTAAGCAGAGAGGTAGATGCATCCCACGTGACCAAACCATCACATGGATCCGCAGCATCTTACATCTGCAGTGCAGCTTATAGTGTACACAGTAATGTAGCAGTTATTGCTCTGAAGTCTGGAATGAAAGCTTCTCAAATCAGACCAGAAGATAACACAGAAGGCCTCTCCTTCCTGTTTTTTTTTTTTTTTCCATACTTAAACTGCGACTACCAAAGTGCCGTGGAGCTGTGTGTCAGCTTTGAGCATCCTGATGCTGAATGAAAAGGCTTTTTTCCATCATATATTCCGACTGTACATGTCATCAGGGCTTCATCTGCCGGTCATGAAGCGTTAAGGGAGCAAATGTACGAGTCATTTCTATAGTTGCGGTAAACAAGTTCACAGGGTTGAGGGAGGTTTAAAAAGTGAGACACAGTAACTAGTCCTCTGAAACATTATGGTACAACATGCCTATTTATCTTGTCCCATTTCTACAGGCTCATTATTATTACTATTCGTAACTTTGAAGTCTCTACTTTGTTTCCTGGTTTGAAGCAACTGATCTGAATGGGAGATGGAATTTATTAATTTGAATCGTCATTTTATTTTAGATGTGGAAACGCTGTCCGGTCCTCCTGGTGTTAACATAATGTCTTGAGTATTAAGCAATTCGCTTTACTCTAAATGTACTAAACGCTTCTTTCTTCTCTCTCCTCACTCCAGAGCAACATGAGCCGAGGCAACAGTTTATTTTTCCGGAAGCTTCCGGCAGGAAAGACGTACGCAGTCGACCAGAAGAGATTTTTTTAAAGCCTCAAGAGAACTGAGCTGAATTAAAGTTGTGATAATAAAACAAGAAAAAAAAATTCTACATTGCCTGATCTGGGGGTTGGACAGTCGGCACTTAATGTTTTTATTTTTTTTTTTTTTGCACTTGTTTATTTCCCTCCCGTAACCTGCCATCAAGTGAAATGAAACCACATTAGTTTCCACTTCAAGCAGGTTTTGTGTTAACCGAATCTAACTGCAAGCACGTAAAATGAGATGGAGCACACATGCAGTGCTTCCTTTTTAAAACCCACGTGTACAAAAGGTGACGGGAGGACGGCTCGTCAGTCTGCATGTGGTTATGTCCAACCCTTCACATGTTAGTGACCAAATGGGACCTCTTGTCATGTGGTAATTTGTTGATGTGTTAATTATTGTAAGGCTCGCTGCTTGGCAGGGCGTGGAATGGTAGTTGAAAGAGAGCAGAGCATGTATGATGTACAGGAGCATGGGGGGGTGGGTGGGTAACCCGAGCTGACCAAAATGTCTCGGCACTCGGAACAGTCGAGTGCTTGTATCAACTCATTCTGACTGACCCAAATAAAAAAACAGCGTTTTTTGACCTAGTCTTTCTTGTAAAGGTGAAGTATGTGAAATGGTCCATGGAATTGTGAACACCGTCGAAAGGAAGGTGTAGCATCTTACAGAGCTGCTCAGTGTTGGTCCCATGATCCCATGAAGGCCACACCAACGACGTACTGATATATCTTCTTCCTGTGTGCTGTAGAGCTCCACTGCCCTCCAAAAACTTCCCCACATACACACCAATTGTTGATTACTACTCTACTGAAAATAGTCCACAACAAAGCTATGTCTCTTGCGAACTAGTGTCCAGGTGTTGTAGGAAGTAACAGCCTTTTATGAAACTATTTGTGAGCTGTCTTTATTTTCAGTAGGAACCAATGGGTTTAGAGCTGAGAGCCACATATGGCTCAGAGAATTTTGGATTTGTTGACAAGAAAAATGTAGACTGCCAGCACACTGATCCTTTAATACCATTAAAAAGCATCTTGGAACATTTCACACGCAGCAAGTCCAGCCCGGGTCCGTACCCGAACCCTGTCCACTCTTCTGAGACTGAAAGCTACTGTAGCAGGGGCTGTTGTCGATGCGTAAAACAAAGTTACAGGTTTTAAAAATGCAGTGACAAAAAAAAGTAACATTTTATTGCCTGTCGGTAGCCAAATATTCTACACTGGGGGTTCCATCATTAATGTTGAGTTTCAGACCGCACCACACACCAGGAGCTTGCATCTGTAGTCTAGGCTCTAACAGCAGCGTCACACCATCGATCTGTGCCACTAAATCTAACTCCGCTGCAGTGAGCGACCCAGCAGTCTGACACAACCCTGTAATGGACACGGTAACGTATCAGAGTGCCTTAAACATGAAACATGATTCTCGAGCCCTCCTGCTTCCACGTTATGTGTGTGCAGCGTTGCTCCCGGTGTCCTCTGCAGGTTTGTTGCTGCTGTGATAGGTGTTGATGTGTTGAGTCATTTCCTTCCGGTTGGTTACCGCGTGGCCACACTGGACGCATGTGTAGCGCCCTCTAGTGTGCTCCCAAAGGATGCGTCTGCTGCAGACCATACCTAATGGATGCAAAGGGCAGATTCATGTCTTAACAAAAGGAGGACAACAATTTTAACATTCAAAATGTTGTTTCTTCAGCTAAGTGTTTCCCCTCAGCCACAGACAGACTTCACTTGATTTCCATTAGGCGTCGTTTTTGCCATTATAAGTAAGTTTGCTGTATTACCAAGCGTCAGAATAGAGATGACATCGACAGCCAAGAGGAATGTGCAGTTAAACATAGAATATATCTGAGCAGAGACATTCGTTCATTGTTTAGAACTGCTACAAAGCCCTTGCACAAGAGAAAAAGTCTTGTTCACTTCATGTCCTTCGTGAGGTAAAGTT
Source organism: Gadopsis marmoratus (assembly GCA_036023855.1). Lineage (NCBI taxonomy): Eukaryota > Metazoa > Chordata > Actinopteri > Centrarchiformes > Percichthyidae > Gadopsis > Gadopsis marmoratus. The sequence continues at coordinate 11,156 of JAVQJF010055923.1, read as the reverse complement.
CGACCTGACCTGCCAACAGAGTGCAGGGTCTTTGGTTCTTTCGCTACTTTCTTACAGAAGCTTTTCAGTTTCAACTCTGCAATGTGAAATGTGAGCTACTCTATGTCCAAACATTAGCTTGAATTTACCGTAAACTAAGACTAAACACTTTGTGTTGACAGATAGAATCATGCAGGGTGGATGAAAGGACAAAAAAAAGCTAGTAAGTGGCTCACCTTGATTCTTCTTCCAGACAGCCGAGGACAAAGGAGGAGAGTGAGGCGCTGATCCTGGAGCGGTGTGGACTCTGGCTTCAGGGGGCTCCGGAGCTGCTGTTGGGCCATCCAGGTTTAGAGATGGAGGCAGATCAAAGTCTTCGCTCCACTTCGCCGCCTCTGTGAGATGCTGAGGGGCAAGCTGGGGAGGGGGGGTCTCCGGGTTAGGCAAGAAGGGGGGGCCGAGGAGAGGAGGGGCAGCAGAGACCGGCTGAGAAACAGCAGCAGGGAAGGAGCCATCTGGGATTGAGATTGACTGCTGGGGTTGAGACACCGAGTCCAGCTGTGGGGGGTTCTGATCCATCCGATTCAGGTTGGTCTTAGCAGCAGGCGTCGGCTCACTCGGCTTTGCTTTCCCCCGTGGCACCTTGGAACAGGTGTGCAGGTGAGTCAGGAGGCCGCGGTAGGACCGCAGCTTTGTGCGGCAGCTCTCACACCTTCAGAAGGAGCAGCTGCAGGTTACACTGAACACACAGTAACTCAGCTGAGCGAGCAGCTGACATGCAGGGCAACTCACAGGAAGAAGATGTTGGGCTTGTGGTGATGCCTCGTGTGTTCCATCAGCCTCTGCATGTTGGGGAAGGAGCCACCGCAGCCGACGGTGGCGCACAGCAAGGTCTTTCCTGCGGAGAGAGAGCGCACACGGCGTTCACCTGGTGCGGTGCTGCCCCTCCACGACTCACCTCCAACCCAACACATCGCACCTACGTTGGACCTTTATTGCTACCTTTTGAAGCTGTGCCACTTTCATCCCACCGTTCCTACGGCATCAATTGCTCTCGTAAGTTACATTTCAGGGGAAACTAAACTTCCAACAGTGAATAAAATCAAATCCCCAGGCAGACCACTGAGCAGGGCCGGTGGGAAGCCGGGAGCTAATGTTAGCTCACGTTAGCTCACCAGGAAGTGACTGCGCGTTGATCTCATGGTCCTTTAAGTGGCTCTCCAGCGCGCCCGCGTCCGCGTACACGCGCTTACAGCCGTGTAAAGGACACGGCGTCCTCTTGTTGCCTGAAACGGACAAAACCAAACTTTATGGACAATTTAACTGTTAGGTTCTATGCAGACGGGACTGGTGTGTTTAACGCCGGTAAACCTAGCATGCTGGTTAGCATGCAATGGCTGACTTGCTAGCGCAGCCACGTAGTCGCCAAACAGCACCGCGGGATCCAAAACGCAGCGAGTTTGGCGTCTGTCTGCCACGTTGGTGCCGAATTACAAACCTCCGCCTTCATGTTCAGCCGCCTGTGACGCCGCGCTGTCTGGAGACATCATGGTGGCGGAGCCGCTGAGTTCGGCGGCGGCAGTAAAAGACTAGCAGAAACGGACTACAAGAACCAGAATGCAATGCGATACAGACGTGCGGGTTAACGCTCGTTTATTTCCGTTTTTACATTTTAAACTTATTGTTCTTGTCGTTTTTCTATGTCCACAAATATGCTATCTTTCTATTAAGATAAATGTAAAATGCGAATGTAGTTTGGTCTTTGCAAGCGCAGCCTCTCTGAGACGTTGAGACATTACATTCACCTAAATCAGTGTCAGGCCTTCAGGGTGATACTTAAACAGCTGATAAAGGTTGTTGTGAATGTAAAACTTTTCTCTACCTTGTATTCACATGTACTAACCCAAACATCAGAGTGACACATTGGAGGTTTTCCAGGAGTTTGCACAATAACACCTACCGAACATAGTGTGCAAGGCTGCATTACCAACCGGATGAAACTGGCAACCCGTTAGACTCGGGGCCCCAAAAGGCCCCAGGTTCACTGTGTTTCAGGTTTTGGTCGTTTGAGTCATTGCAAATTATTATGACCAAGTCATGTAGAGGGGCCCCTTTGTCAAAATCTAGTTTTGAGAGTTTATTATAAATTATATGGCGCTCACATGGTGTATTCTCCTAAATAAAGTGGTCATTTGGAAGACTGTGGAGTTTTAAAGATATGTAGCTGCACGTGTGCAGCCATAATGGTTTCATAATGGTTTCAGCCTCAACAATAGCACAAGAGGAAGCTTCGGATGCGACATGAGTTTTCCTCCAAAAATGGAGCACCAGGACAAGCTACGTACTTTGAATGAGTATCTTTTGAGTTGTGTATTGTTGGCTGGACTACCATGAACAGTAGATCTTTGCTGTTTAATCATCTATCGGGCAATTTCTGTTTTGTCGTCAGTGAAAGTAGCTGATGGTCCCGGTTCGTAGGAGAAAAATGCCATGTGGACATTTGTCTTCAAAGCGTTTTGTATGGATCAAAGAACATGTCTTATACATAGTTGATTTGAAAGTTTACACATTGATTATACAAAATACACTTGCATCGGTGCAGAAGGATTCACTTATTGCATTTATTTTGAAAAAAAGTCATCTTTATATTATAATCACTTATCTCGTGAGGGCTTCGAGGACCAGCCAGGCTTTTTAAGAAGACGACTTTCTGCACAGAGAACGTTTTCAACTCATGCAAACACAACTTCTATTCACACCATTTCATGTTGAAATTCAGCATTAAATTCTCATACCACAATACAGTCGTTATGCTATAAAACCATTACATCTTAAATCATTGCAAAAATGGGTGTTTAAGAGATTGTATGTATTCAATTCATGCAAAAATAGCAATTACTTTATACATTACCCTTATTTACACCTGGCATTAAAATGTATCTTTAGTAACCCAGAATAAAAAGTACAATGGAAATACATATATAATCTCTACAGCATTCCCAAAACACTGTGCCCCCAGTAACAAAAGAGAAACCAACCTGAGAAGACAAGAATATATATGAAAACATCCAATCCACAGGGCAGTATTACAGTACTATACACAAGTCTGATTCCTGTACACATCATTTAAAATGTAGCATCAGGCGTCCTGTGGATTCACAAACATGATCAGAGCTGAAACTAAGAACAAAAATACACACACACACGTACAATTCCTTAACTTCTGTTTTTTATAAACTGGGTTATATTTTCATAGTTCTGGACATCATTCCTATTTCTTGGAACTTTTTACACAGCAGTGAACCCAGTTGTCTGGAATATGGTTTGATATATATATATATATATATATATATATATATAGTTTGATCCTCCCAGTTCTTTCACATCCAACTTGGTTCTCTGTCAAATAAAATCAAGTGAATAATTTCAACTAATTGAAATTGTTGGAACGTGTGAAAGGTATTTGATCAGATCCCTGCCCTGAATGATATCTGCACCAAAGCCAGAAAAATGCACATTTCCCAGCCAGCACCAGTGCAAAAGAGAGACTTGTCCAGGTACAAGAGCAGGAGAAGACCCACCCCGGGAATGATCAATGAGGTAGATACGCGCTGGACCAGCACCTTCCTCATGTTGGAGCCCTTATATAATCAAAGCATCTATCCATCTATTGTAAGGGAATAGAAATTGTGATTTAACAGCTTGATGTTAATGTTTGTCTATCTATCTATGACAGCGATGAAATCTAATCTAATCTAAATCTATTGTAATCTGAGTTTATGACCAAACATTCAGGACCAGTATACTGCATCAGAACTGTACATCGGAGGGTCGAAGGGCTTTCGAAACCCTCTTCCCCCCACAGCTCTTGGTTATCGGATTTCTGTAACTTTTTTTTTTACACACGCTGTTGATTTCTTTCATGGCCGAGGCCTCATTTGTGGCGATCAGGTGACTTTTGGAACGGTGAACAGAGGCATCGAAACATCTTGCTAGGATGCTTTTGCTTTGCTTCGAGTCTGGTCACCTTCCAAGTCACTCTGGTCAGGTTTCTCCTCAGAGCCGAATAAATGCAGCCTGGCTCAATCAGTCTGAACACTGCTGTCAGTCCAAACAAGCTCAGACCAGCAAAGTGTCACTAGGCATCTGTTTGCTACTGTGAAACATTAAAGTTATACCTTTGAGAAACATTGCAGGACAAAGCATTACACATCATGTTAGGCTTAATGACAATGTGCTAAAAAAAGCCCTTTGTGTACAAAGAGACAGTGCATTATGAGTAGTGTCAGCAGGTGTTTACTGCACGAGTTAAAAAAACACAAACACCAAAACATTCACAAATATATGTCACTTGTTACTTCTTTTATATTTTCACTAGGCATTACATACAGGCTTACAACCACTCTAACCCTAAAAGACACCAAATTCAGAACAATCCCAGTACAAACAGTGTGTGAATATGTAAACAGGTCATGCCATGGACGACCCAAAGCCTTTCCACGGGCTCAGTTCTGTGCGTTTACACTAAAACAGCTGGGTCTGTTGTGTTGCCCTTGCAGGTCTCTCACAGCGTTGATCACATTGCAGAGCACATTTTGGGTGAGCTGGTCTCTGCGTTTGCCTTCTGCCGGATGCACTCTGATTAGAAACAACAAGGAGACATCATGTGCCTACGCATTCCAGACGCTGCCGCTGCACACCCACCACCTCACAAACAGTACCGTACAGGAAATGGACAAGGACAAAGACAGCCCAAATTCCTTTGCTTTCCCTCGTGATGTTTCCTGCATTCCTCCTGACCAGCCTCAGACTTCAGATAAGACAGATGTGTTATCAATACACCACAGGAGAGCAGGGATACAGTAACTTCAGTGCAACAGCCTGTCCATTCACTGTGCGCACACACACACACACACACACACACACACACACAACCCCTGCATGGAGTTAGTGCTACACCCATTATAAATTATAACTAACCAAACAATGTGTCACAGCCAGAATCATAACAACCAAAGCATCCACAGCCATGACTACAGCCGTAATCACAGCTCCAGCATCATTCCATGACTCACGCTGTCTAATACATAATGCTGTATCATAATACAGCTCAGCCCTTCTCTATGGATCAGAGGGAATCCGAAATGTATCGCGAGGGAAGGCAAAAGTATTCAAGAAAATCTAGAGACAGGGGGCACTGAGAGACAAGTTATACAAGAATACAAACCACAGTGCGGCGTGATGGCCTCACCTGCCAAGTCCGTCCGTGAGATTTCCACCAGCCCCTCGTAGAGGCCTTTGATCGGGTTCTCCCCTGCCACCGCGACTCCATGAAGCCAGATTAACAGCATTCGGTGGCCATGCTCTTTGAAGCTTTTCATACCTAGAGGTTCAGTTCAGAATTATAATGCATACCAATGTTCACCTAACGTCCTAGTTCAGATGAGTGGGAACTGAAATCTGCCCCTTTACTGTCAGAAGAGTTACTTGACAGAGCCAGGGAGGTCAACACCTGTACTGTATGAGAAAGGGCCTATGTCCACACATTTTCTTCTGGCATTTGTTCTCTGGCAGGGCGCTGGGGTGAGAGGAAAAAAACGCTGCATGTGTGTTTTTTTTTTCTATATCAACAATATCTTAACACTAAGTTAAGGGGGTGACTGACTACAACAAGCGTACAACAATCAGCAGCAACATATGGGCTTTTCTGTCTCTGTCTGACATATCATAAAGCTCAGGGAGGTTGTCCTCCATTTTCTTGGTTACCAGGGTGACAAGCCCAATCTAATATGTGATTGGTTGCCTGGGGAAAAAAAAAGCGCCCGAGACGACACCAGTGCTTTTCTGAAAGGTCCAGAGACTTTCAACTTGGAGGGCTCGGAGCGGCCGCGCAAACAAGGCAGAGTGATCTAAAAAAACAGCCGCAAGTGCTCACGTCTCACGTGGAGCAACTGAAAAAGACGCTGGTGCTCAGAAAAAAGCGCTATGTGGACACAAGCCCTAAGGTTCAAGGAGGGTAAGAAAAGTAAAATCATCTAATTGTTTTAAATTACAAAGTGGCCTCTGCAACATGAAAAAACATCCCATTTTAGAGGGACCATCTCAACATGTTCTTTAATATTCAGTGCCACCAAACAATTTCAGTGGTTGCACTGGATCAACTCACTGAGAGTGGTAAGCGACCATGACTTCATCAGAACAGCTATGAATGCTTTTTTCTTTAGGCCTGCACAGACTTTGTCTGAAGCATACTGAGGTTTAAAGTACGACCAACCAGTAGGAGTCACTAGGGCAGCTGCAAGGACAAGAACCCTCACTGGCTTCCCACTAACAAACACAGCCAACTGGAACAAGCCAAAATTGTTCCGCTGCCTCACCAAGGCACCTGTAACAAGCATTTTCAAATCCATCAGCATTGACGTGGACGCGGTATAAATCATATGACAAGAAAGGTTTATGGTTTTGGGAAATACACTTATTCCTTTTATTAGAGTTAGTGTTAGATAAAAAGGTTGATACCACTTTCATATCCATAGACAACATTATCTATGAAGCTAGTGCCAAGAGTGAACCTGCTTAGGTTAGCCTAGCCTAGCATAAAGACTGGAAGCAGAGGGAAACGACTAGCCTGTCTCTCACCAAAGCTCAAAAACAGCTCTAAAGTTTTGGCTCGACCCAAGCTAGTTGTTTCCTCTGCTTTCAGATTTCATGCTAAGCTAAGCTAATCGACCCCTGGCTCTAGCTCCATGTTTATGCATCAGACAGCTAGACAGCCAAACATACTGTGTGCAATTTGCAGGAAACCCCATTACTGATGTGCAGAGGTGTTTAAAAGCAGTATTATATATCTACTCTACTGTGCATCTCATTAGTGCTTGAAACCATTTCCAAGAGGTCAGCAGAGGTCACCTGTCCACTGTTGCTCTATAGCTCGTATATGTGCATCGCTGAAGTCCCAGTGTTGGGCCAGAATCTTCCATTCCCCGCGGCAGAGGTGCTTGGTGGCAAGGCTCCACAGGACAGAGCGGAGGTGCTGTGTCTCTGGCTGGTGGTCCTGTTTGAAGCTCAGAGGCCTTCCCGCCCAGGAGTCACTGCCCATGTGATCCTAAAGCCAAAGTGGGGAAGCAGTTTTTCATACATAGTGTGCATGCAGGTATACATGTGGTATACTGCGCAAGGCATCTGAACAGAACTAAGTAAAATCAACACCAGTTCCTAAGAGAGAAAGTGTTTGGAATTTTGTGTTATTCTATTTAATAAAGTTATCCCAGGTGCAATGAAGATAAACTCACCTTCTCCCATTTATAAAAACGATCAGCTTTGATGATCATGTCGACCAGGATGACATGGTTTCCTCTCGCTGCCACCTCCAGACACCTTTTCCCCTGCTGCGTACATCATATAGTCAGAACACAGTGACGTGGAGGTGTGTCACGCTGCTAGATAACACAGTCCCACTTCATGATATTATCTGGGAAATATGACCCAACGTTCAAAATGAGAATAGAAAAAGACAAGTGACACACAGAACAGAAGTTAACCACGTAATACAGCGTGATGGACTGTCATATAATAAACTACCAATACGTATATCAAGTAGTTCAGACTTGACCAGCCACCAAATTCAAATTCTGCTTGCATGTTAACGCATCAGTAATAATAAGGTATTATGACACAAAAAGCCATTCTGCTGCATAATGAGTGGCTTTACTTTTCATACTTAAAGTACATTTTGTTAATGTTTCTGTACTTTTACTAAGAGTTTGAAGTGTTTTATTCCCACTTTGGTATTCCTGCTTCCACTACTGCACATCAATAATATATTAAGAAAAAAACCTCATATTAATTATAATAACAAGTCCTCAAGGCTTCACGGTGTCCTAGGTGAAAGGCTGTGCTGTGTGCTACCTTGTCAGTCAGACTGAGGTTAACACCGGAGACCAGCATCATCTCAGCCGTGTCCTGCCAGCCATGCTCTGCTGCTATGTGCAATGCAGCCTGCTGCCTCTGTGAACCACATGACACAATGCTGTTAGGTCACATTATGGCACTGTAAGCCTTTGAGTCATTTATTCTGACATTGTGAATTGTGCTCATTTTTGCATGTGGCAGAACGAACGTGGGCACACAGAGGTCCTGCAGGGCCTTTAGTGTGCACCAGTGCAGCTGTAGAGGCGTATACTCACACTGTCGGTGATGTCCAGGTCGCAGTCGGCGCCTATAAGCAGCCGCGCAACCTCTGTGTGATTGTTGAACACAGCTAGGTGGAGCGGTGTGTTGTGTTGCTGTGTCAAACGCAAAGAAAGAAGACAATAAGAACATTTCACGCGATACTGAAGGAGCTGCTGCAATCTCATCCACACTTGACACAATCGTTGTGGCCATTCTGCCTCTGCTTAGCTGCTGGTGGACTGCTTCTCCACCCTGGAAAACAGCCACCAACATACACGTTTACTTACATTGTCTACAGCATCGATGTTGATTCGTGCCTCCAGCAGCAAACTGGCCTCTCTGTCAAAGCCACGCTGGGCCGCGTAATGCAGAGCATTCATCTTCTTCTGTGGGCAGAAGAAAGCTAGAGTCTCAGCTCGGACCGTCAAAAGATCAGCGTTTTCTCTTGTGTTTGTTACAAATGATACATGAGCTTTAAAGAAACAAACCGTACATTAGTCTGTGCATTGACACTACAGCCAGACTCCAGCAGCAGTTTGACACAGTCATAGTGACCTCCATCAGCGGCCAGGTGCAATGCTGCGAGGCCATCCTAAAAAACACACCAGGTACATTTGAGTCAGGACCGCTCCACACCGAGTCCAGCTGTTCAGTTCTCTCAGTTTACAGAATGTCTACCGGAGATAATCGCTTGTTTTGTCCAACCGAGTTTACAACGACACGAGCCAGAGAGAAGCGGACAAATGCGAGTCACTCATCAGATTTGCGCAGACAAATTTGGACCAAACTATTATTTATGTGCTTTTTTTTTTTTACACAGAATAGTAAATATTGCTGGGGGTTTGGAGTACTGCGTGACGCAAACAGCACTACGTCAATAAGGTGTAGCGACTTTTCTGACGCAGCTTCGTTTGTGATCGTAGCAGTTTGAGTTCTAAACGCTGAAAATAGTCACTCAACACGGAATTAATAGGAAACTGTTTAAATAATCTGGTTCAGTCATTAAAGTTATTTTATTTTAAAAGTTTAAATGACAGACGACATTTTCTTCCACATTCACACTTGTATTGTGAGGATTTGTTGTTTGTCATTGTTTTATTTGAAACTTTTCGGAGCAAAAAAAATGGGTTGACATAGATGAAAATAGCCAGCCATTTTTTTTACCGCATTTCCCTGTGGTAAATATGTTTTAAATACTGTGAATGTACATTTTGGAGTCACAAAATATCGTGTCATGTTCTTCCAAAGTCTGGGTTTCCCATATATCATACAGACAGGCCGTTCCTGCTGGACTTTCATATTCCATTGTATATTTGTAATATCAGATATTGGCTTTAAACTTAGATGCTTTAACAAACTTAGATGCTTTAACAAATTTCATTAGGTTAACTGTGTCCCATTTGTTCCAGTTGTTTAATAAAGTAGCCTCTGGCCCGGAGATATCTTAAGAAATCTTATTAAGGTTACACGTATTCAAAAAGCTGTTTATAACTGTCAAGGTTTGCAGACATTAAACCATACCCATACCTTTAGTCCATAGCTTTCTCTGACTGGTCTTTTTAATCAGTAATGACAATAATTAGCCCCACAGCCAAAAATCAACACACAAGGTTGGAACCTGCCATAATTTTTTACAGCGATTAACAACAGGTCTGTAATTTTATATATTTAGTGCATAACGTTTGGTGTAATTCTTTTCTCAAAAGACAGATTTGAACCCAGCAGATTTCTTGTTCCTCCACACAGACAAGTGGATTTGACAGTGCAAGGAAACATTGTTCACTGCAGGTTAAACACAGAACTACTGTGACAAGCGCAACCGAATGAAATGCTTCCGTAAAATTACAAAGTAACGTGGAGAAAATGCAAACAGGCTGCCACTTGTGCCCCACAATCCCTCTAATGAAGTTTTATTTTTTTCCTTCAAAGGCAGCGTCCACTCACTATGTTCCTGTCATCGACGTCGACTCCCGTCTCCACGATCTTCTGCAGGACCTCTGTGTGACCACGCTTGGCTGCTAGATGCAGGACTGTGTTCTCTTCCTGTAGTCCAGACACAACACATCACAACCAGAAACCCACTCTGAGACGACTTCCTCTACAAACACGTCATCACCTTGCTGCTGTTATGGCCCAACTCAACAAGGACACACACGGCCCCCCTTCTCAATGAGGTGGCTTGACGTTCCATTCATTTCAAGTCGTCACATGAACCAGTGATGCATTCACACCAGTGTCTCTGTTTAGGTTTGGTGCTTTTCCTTCTTATTTTTTGGATTATTTGGTCAAGTTTGCATTCGTACCAGTACCAGCAGAAGCTGAACGTTTCAAGGAGCCATTATGAAATAAAAACAGAAGCTTGAAAATGAATAATGTCTATAATGAACAAATTTACTGCAATACAACTGCGTTCACACTGCCAACCTTAGAGCTCAATCTGGATTTATTTTTCATATCAGATTAATCTGCAGTCCCTGGCAGGTTGTTGGCATATTAAAAATATTAAAATAAAACATACAAACAAGTACATAAGCACAAGCAGAAACACATAATCACAGACCAGTAGCAACTGTAATGGAAAAATCTTGTAATAATCCTTTTGTAATGACTTTTATACTCTTATTTTGATGTCTCTTTTTGTGCTGTGGAGCTGGAACATGTTGAACTATCTAAAAGTCAGTAGATCAAGAGTGAGACTGTCTGAACATGTTTTCGCACCTCTGCTGAATTCTGTGTTTAGTTTCACATCCTGCAGCAGCTGTTTTCAGTAAACAGTATGGCTGCACCGGTCAACAGATGTTCATTTTATATATGTATACATACACTGCTCAAAAAACATTAAAGGAACACTTTTTAAGCAGAGTTTACCATCAAGTCAGTTAAACTTCTGGGATATTGATCTGGTCAGTTAAGTAGCAGAGGGGGTTGTTAATCAGTTTCAGCTGCTTTGGTGTTAATGAAATTAACATCAGGTGCACTAGAGGGGCAACAATGAGACGACCCCC
>JAVQJF010055900.1:0-13150 GCA_036023855.1 Gadopsis marmoratus | reverse complement strand
TCCCCCCCCCCACCCGTTCACTGCAGAGCAAACCAAAACTCCCCCGCAACCCCCCCCCCCACCACCCCCCCCCCCCCCCCCCGAACACCAGGGTTCATAATCAATATCTTACAGAGTTGTGTCTTATCATAAGGCTTGTTTATCTTTGGTTCGCCACGGCTGATTGGTTGCACCCCCCCCCTCCCCTGCACGGAAGGCGGATTTCCTCTGCAAAATCGGGACGAGCGCTGGAAACCTCCGGGGTTACATCCATTGATGGACCCGGCTCCGGTAGCTGCGCCCGTTCGACGTCCTCAGCGGGCGCGTGAAAAGGTCATTTCACCGGCTGTGTTGTCCGCGTGCAGCCGCTCGGAGCTCATCTCGTCGGCCGAACGAGCTGCGTGTCCCCACAGAGAACGATGTCGGGATGGAAACGAGCCCCCCCCCCGGCTGTGGGCCAATCAATCACGGCCGTATTTGAATATTCCCACGGCTCGGCCAATCACGGGGAAGGGAAGGCGGCCTGCCGCCGTGATGCCGAACCCGTCAAAGTAAGCGCGTTGCTGTTTCGCGGAAACGTTTAAAGGAGAACAACGGCTGATATATATTGGCCCGAACACAGAGTTTGGTCTATTCTCGACTCCTACACATCCGCTCTTTGAACAGTCAGATGTGTGTCTGCGGCTCAGCCAATCAGCAGCGCTTACACGAGCTCCTAACCGGATCAGCTGTGCAGGTGCTGCGGTGGGAGAAGACGTGAACTGGGTCTCCGATCATCCACGTACCTGTAGCAATACCGCGTTGTAAGCGATTACTTATACAAGTATATGTGCGCCATTCAAAAGGATTGGCAGCAAAACATAGAGTATCAAAGGTAAAAGTACTGCTTATACATAATCCCCCCTCCAACCTGTTAGTATTTACAGAAATCTTAGTTTGATTATGTTTGATGCATTAATTTGTAGGCTGAGTTCTCTAATAAATGTAGTGGAATGAAAAGCACAATATAATCCTATGAAACATTCCACTGCAGGAATACTTAGGCATTTTGGCAAAACCCTGCTCTCACACACACAACTAGCACCTGCTTGCGCTTGGATTTGCTCTGCTTCTGCTCAAAACTGGTGCTCGCACTTGGATGTGTTGTTGCTTGCGCAGATTTCTTCTGTGCACTTGTGGAATTTCTGCTCCTGGATTTTTGCTGTGCGATTGGATTTCTTTGCGCAACATCCCTATCAAAATTCCCCCAACCAATAGAATTCCAGCTGCAGTGTCAACCAATGAACAGCGTCCCGCACGCGCTAAAGGTTACTCTTTAACTGGGTTCATCCACTCTCACTCTACACGACTTTTGGAGAGGGAGTTTAGTGGATTGCCGGACAACATGGTCCGCCAAAGTCAAGGACCCCAAGTCCATTTTGTACTTTAATGCTGCTATTACTGGAACTAACCTTTTTGTGATGTTTTATTTTACCATGCTTTGTGTGCTGGCAAGGATATCATGAATCAACCACTTCAGCTCATTGAGAGCTATTATCTTTCTAATGTTAGCTAAAACCGAAGTGGCAACTGCCTGTCTGCCCCTTCTCTTTAATATATCCAGGGTCTGCCCACATTAAGTAATCCCCCTCACTGTAGCTGTAATTTTGTCTTGTAGTTCCCTCCCAGCGTACACTGAACATACTCATGCTGAAAAGTGCTCTATTTTCAGTCTCGGCTACCTTACACAGTTAATGGTGGCTCTGCTGTTTTTCCAATAGTGAGTGAAGGTATATAACATTATTAATTGTCAGTAGTAATCGACTTCAAACAGCCTATGACTCATGTTGCACAGACAGGCGCCACACATTTTTTAGAATTCCGATATTAAAGTCAGAACTTAAAAGAAATATTTCACACGTGGCCCTATTCCTCTTCCGTAAAACAGAGCTTTTTATCTTGTTAAATAGCAAACGCAGGCTTAACAGGGCAAAAGCACGATGGACATAATTGAAGACGTGGAGAGGTTTTTGAAGAAGGTTGACAAAATAAGTGAGTGATGTTGTTGTGAGCCTTATGAACACTAGCTAATTGCTAGGTAATAATTAAAATAGCTAGTTTTGTGCCAAGTGGAGCAAGATTAACGTCATTAGTTAGCGAGCTAAACAAACGACTGACTCAAAATAAGAGTCGTGCATTTTACTGAATGGGAACTGAAGATCTGATGATCTCAAACCTAAAGCATGTGCTTGATTAAAGATAGTAATATCACTCTATACTTTTACTCTCTGACCCACGGCTGCTGTGAGAAAAAATATTGAACTGTATCTCTACAGCTTCCAGAGTGTAATTTTTCAGTATAAGTGAGGCCTGCAGATAGCAAATGAGGTTACCATGCCTAACTAATGTCCCTATATTGAACACTGAAGACATAGATGAACACTGAAGACTCTAGTAGTTAATCGCATGTTGTAATGGCTATACAGTTCATCGAAAGCAAAAAGAATGCACTATTTGCATGTGCTGGAGGAGCATTATGCTAACACCATAGCGATCCTCTGTGGCAAACGTGGTAAAATCTCTAGAATCCACACGTAGCAAATTTTTCAGTTTGCAAGCGGATCATGAAGGAATCCTTACACAACCACCACCTTCTGTGCCTTGTTGAGAGAGCAGGCAGCATTAAAAAAAAAATAGTAATTGTAGAGTAATGACACAGTAGACCTACATTACTCCAAACTTTAACTTTTTTCTTACTGATATAAAAATGTTGTTGGGTGATTGGGACTTCCTTCAGTCTTACCCTGCTTGTGTGTTACCGTCAGTGACTAACAAATTGAGAACATTTGCATGGAAATACTGTTTACTTCCATTCAGTGATGCAATTAGCTAACAGTATTTTATTCTAATTTAATTATTTTTTGTTTCCTGGTAGGTGTTCTATATCAGAGAAAGTGCAAACTCAAACTAAAATGGCTTTAATTTCAGAAGCAAATAGAAATACAAGTGTTCAGAGGACTTAGATATACATTTACTTACTTGATAAGTAAAGTTTTTAAACAAACACAACCATTTTGGTTTATTCAGAGGTTTTTGCATTGTGTGTTCTCACCATATATATACATCAGTTATGCCATATTTGGCTGTAGTCAAAAGGCAAGAATAAAAATATTCATATACATAAACACATGCAGAGGCACTAAAATCTCTCAACAATGAGAAACATGTATATATGCACATATGCAAGCATTTGTAAACATGTAGGCAAAGACAGACGCACACATGCAAATACAAACATACAGCTAACAAAAAAAGCCATATTGAGGAATGGTCCAAGGGATACAAGTGAAACCTAAACCCAGCTAGACTTTTTCAAACAATAAGCTCATTAGCATGATCATAATTTAATGGTAGTGTTACTCTGTTGAAACATAACACAATTGGTGACAAAAGACTGGGAAAGCTTGTATTATGAATGCACAAATTCTGTATAGGTCAATAACTGTTCGTTTCTTGAACTACTCATCCTGATTATTATTCTGTTTTGGCCATGTTATCGTGCCCTGATATGATGTCAAGCTCTCCCTCTTAAGACGTTTCTCATCAGACCTGAATGAACCTGGCAGTGACAGAAATAAAGGGCTCCATCTGCGCCTGGCAGGCAGAGGCAAATGAACCAATTAAGGTCTGGTGAAGTGTCCTCTCTCACTTATTGGCAATGGCTGCCGTCATCTCCATCATGATGAAAAGGAGAGAGTGCAAGGGTAATTAAATACCAATAGGGGCTGGGGGCGGCAAACCTAATAACTCTCCGTAACAAGCCAATAAGAGGCAGTATTGCTTAAGAGCTCACACAACCCCAAAGCATGTTAATAGTGAGGAAGATCACCCTGGGACCGTTAATAGGCCTGCATGTTCCTCAGAGAAAATTGACCTTGTGGAGACATATCTGCAATAGCTCAGAGGCAAAGTACAAAAAGCCTCTTGTGCCGCCGTTTATCTCCAGTGCTCTCTGCTGCTCTAGTCAGCTGGCTCTCATGTGAACTGAAAAAACACCAAACTACGCTGGGTCTATTATACAGTACATGTACTTTCTGTTGTAGCATTGCCGCCTGCTGGACAAAGTATGCTTGTGCATCAACATTCTGAGGCAGTGCGCCACACACTGCCCATTGTTATATCCTCCTGAGACCCCAGCCTATTCATTTATGTCCTCTGTGGTGGACTTTGATTTTTGGTCTATATCTTTTGACTAACCTGAGCTGGCGTACTACGTCCCGGTGTGCTAAATAGAGGACACCCTGGCATTTCCGATGATATCTCATGTGTTTGGGCGGAACGAGGGGCACATTGTTTTCATGCTGAGACCAAAAAAAAAAGTTAAAATGGAAGATACTCCTCCCCCCCCCCCCCCTGCGTTCTCGGGAGGTTAAGAAGGCTAATGTCGTTTTTGTGCCACAGGTCGTCGACGTTTAACAGCGTGTAAATAATCCCACTTTTTTTTCCCACACAAGGCGTCGGCTACATCCCCGCGTCTGCGTTCCTACGGCAACGCCTTGACGCTTCCTCCAAGAGGATCATGGGAAATAGCTCTGGCTGCCGAAGCGGAGGGAGTTTCGAAAGGTTTCACGATTAGCTACGGTACAACATGTAATATTATCGTTATATTAACACGCTCGCAAGTAAAATGATGTAGTTGAAGTGCTCGGGGCTTCTTTTTTTCCCCCCGGGGCTTTTTTGCTCTGCGCAGAAAGCAAAGTTAGCTAGCTAGCTAGCTCATGCTAGTTGTGGTGATGGCTCGTGTTGGTCAAACAATGGATAACATTAGCTAATAACACGGTACTTTAGGACGGTCAATACATGCCACCGGTTGCTGTAAACACATACCGATGTCATCGCATGTTTAATAAACGGCGCTTCCATCCAGCTACGTAGCTGATGGGGATGTTCACATTGCTACAAATAAGCTCGCTGCTTGTCAGCTTCCCTGCAGGTTGGCGCCGTGTAGCGTGTCTGGTGGGCAGCCTGCGGTCCCGATGAGCCCTCCCTGAGCGCATGGTCGAGCGGAAGAACCGGTGCTGTCCTTCAAACATGGAGCTGCACTTGGAGGTGGTTTTGTCATCCAGCATCAAACGGAAGAAGCCGTGGCCGCGGTTCTGTTGGCTCGGGAAGGTGAGGACGTGAAAGTGAAAGTATTTGAGCCGGTGGCCCCGAAGCTTTGCTGTGTCCCTGCCAGAGGGACAGGACTGAACCCCGCGTCTTGTCTTGTCAATCGCCAGGAGAAGGAGTCCGTGTTCCTCTTGGATGACAAACGGATCAGCGAGATCAACATGGTCTCCGGTCGCACCAAGAAGAGGACTCCTAAACTCCACCCGTTGCTCAACAGCGTGGTGACGATGGCTTCATCCCACAACGGTGAGTTTAATGCCTAAACCCAAAAGCATAAACACTTGTCACCTGTCCGTCCTGAGAACACCACGTCTGCTCTTCAGGCATGTGGCTGTGTGGACTTTTGGCCTCTGGAGAGCTCTTTCTGTGGAACAGGGATAAAGATTTGTTGAAGACTGCTGCATCAGTCCCAGAACTGGCCCACATGACGACTGCCGCTCAAGGTATGCACAGCACAGATGCGTCACTTTCATTACCGGCACTCTTCTTTAACTTTGTGGTTACCAGCAGTGCTGACGTTAAATCTGCAATAACCATCCTGGTCCTCGGGCCTGCTGGTTTAACACTTGAGCAGTTTGAATAGCTTCCTAGTTCCAGTTATTACATTCAAATGAACTGTTAAATCTACCATGCGTGGATATATGTGTGTGTGTGTTTTCACAGGGAGTGCCACACGACTGTCACTCCAGGTGTCTGGGGACGGGATGCGCGTGCTCTTGGCAGTCGTAACAGGCCAAGTGTTCCTGTGGGAGTGTTTGGATGTCAGGGATGTGACGGGGGCACGAGACGGCACAGTCAAGGGCCACTGGGCACATATACAGCCCCTTGAAGGCTCCATTCTGCCTTCTTCACAAGACAAAGAAGCATCCCAACACATCATCTTCGTCAAGACAGAGGTCTGTATAAAATACACGTTTGACATATTGTGTCGTGTTTCAGTCGATGGCACAATTTTACAGACCTGCGCTACATTTCTAATTTTCTATAATAATTTATCTTTCTTAGGACATGTGTGATACCTGCTTATCGGCCTTTGTGTTCACATCTGGGAAGAATCTAATTATAACCTGCCTGAAAATTCAATGGGAAGAGGTCCATGTGAGAGTGGGGTGAGTGAGCAGGACTATGTAACAGACAGGACGGACTCTCTTCGGGTATTACAGTAGGTAAAAGTCCACTTTTCTCTTTGTAGTTCTGTGGGATACAGCCTACAGTGGGCCACCAAGACATACCCGATGTGTCGTCTCACCCCACCCTGCCAACCAGTGAAGTCCAGAGGGGCCTTGGTGCCAGCCTTCTCCCCAGATGGACGACTGTTAGCCATCGTCCTGAACCAGAGGCAGCCTAAGGTGAGCATCTGGCGCCTATCACATCTTCGTCTGTTTGTTTTCCGAGTCCATCGAGCTGTAGAAATGTGAATCAAGATTTGTTTTTCCTTTTGTTGAACGCAGGCTACACAGGTCCTTTTTGTGAGCACACAGAATTTTGTCTCGGTATCAAGTGGCCTTGGAGGATGTGGAAGTAAGAAAATGGAAATCCCCTCTAAATACATAAGGTACAGTATGCATAAATAAAGTGGTTGCAGGTGTTGTATAGGCGTACGCAACTTAACACAGCCTTCCTTACCTGTGACACTTAAAAAGACATTAACAGTATATAAATATATTTTAATAATAATTTATTTAAATGGTAAAACTCAAAAGTTCTTTGTTCTGTTACATCTCTCACAGCCTCTTAGTTTGGAATCAGGATGTTTGTGGAACCACAACGTTGCTTTGAGGAAGGTTCACAGTATAGTGATACAACTTGTTGGCCACAGGGGGCCACCTACGTGGAGTATTTGGTGGCCACAAACTAACTTTTTGTGGCCATGGTTAATGTCGAACCTTGACTAAAGTCAGATTTAATTGCTGGCGATGGTCTCTGAATGAATGTTAACTACTTTAAATAAACATAGTAGTGTTGACAGTGTGCTGAGTTCAGCACGTCATTTCCAGACTGTCTAAATATAAAATGTGGGGAATGATCACTTCCTCGCATCACCAGCATAGAAAACAATGTCTGTACAATTGTACCAAGACTGCCCAGATGTAAGGTACCAGGAAATTATTGCCAAAAAAAAAAGGGTGTGGTGCATCACCTGAATGCCATCTGTCATTAGAACTACTTTCAAATCCTTGATGTACAGTGTGTATGTATTTAGAAATGAACTTTTCTATCTCCTCTTTTAGGTCCTACTGGGTGGGCAGTGTGAGCTGGTCACTGGACAGTCTTTTCCTGGCCTGTGTTTTGAAAAGAGGCTCCCTTCTTATGGTTTCTCGACTTGGGGGCCTTCTCACTCTAACAAGCTGTGGTTGCAGTGTTGACTTTGGACCTGCACACTTCCTGCCCCTGCACCCTCTCGTCACTTACCGGTATAAATTTGAGACGTTTTGCGCATCACTTAGCAATTGTCACAGGTTATTGAAAAGAAAAACGTCTTTTTTCCACTGACCAACAGTCCAAAACCCAACAATATTCAGTTTACAGTTTATATGAAAGAAAAAGAAAAGCAGCAAAACTTCACACGCTGAGAAGCTGAAACAAAAGAATGTTGTTGTAAGTTGTTTGAATGTGATAAAAGACACTATCTTTCCCTCTGCAGGCCGCCAACATCTGCTGGGGGAGGGGAGGCCTCTCTGTCCAGCTCTAGCTTGTCCTTCCGGGATGTTTTGAGGCAGCGGTATTCTGTGACCTGGCACCCACGCCTTTTGTATCTCATTGTGTCTGATGGCTACATGGCCACAGTTATGAGGGTGCTAGATCGGCCTTCTGCTGCCCTGTTGCTGAAGACACTTGTAATGGACACAAGCAAGGACCTTGAGAAGGCCAGCCGGGTACTGGATAAATCACAGGTGGTAAACCAGGGACCTCTAGAAGTGGGAATAGGGATCGCACTTCAGCTTTTGTATGTACTATCTGCAGGACTGTTCTTCACAATACGGTTTCCTCACATTCATGGTTTTCAGATTCATTTGAGGGCATGGCTGGAGTCTGTATCTTGCCTGAGTAATGACAGCAGCCTTGAGGCGTTCAACCCCGTACTTACACGTGGGCCCAACACCACAGACGCTGTCCTTTCCGCAGCCACGTATAGATCCACTTTGCCACTTTTCCTGCAGGACCAGGGGACACTGGGTGGTACCAATGATCTCCTTGAAAAAGTACAGGTTGGTCTAATAGTATGAGTTAGAAATGCATAGCTTTACATTCTGAGTTTGGTGTATATACACTGACTGTGGCTATATTTACATGAAGGTAAGAAGCACATGAGAGCAGATTTCTCACCCATCACTACCATATTTTTGTACCAGCATTGACGTTCTCAGTGTATTAAAGTTTACATCTTTTTGTCTTGAAAAACACAGCCTTCTCTGTTTACATGGGCATGTTTGATGTCAGATTACTGCTAACTGAGAATAATCCAATTACTCTAGTGCATCTCTTTACCTTGACTAGGAAAGTGTCATGGCTGCTTTATCAGTTGCTTGAGTCACTTAAGTCAGCTGCTTTTAACCTGGTGTTTGTTTGTGTGGTTTCCCAGACATATCTTGAGGATGACTCTGATTTAGATGGACCTCCTGCTGGTTCTCACGTGGAGGATGGCGGCCATCTGGAATTTGCCTCAATGTTTGACACACTCCACGCCCTGGACACACAGACTGACACTGGTCTTGTTGCTAGGCCAGATTATGAAAAGGACTTTGTTGAAACAGACAGGAAGGTTCCTCTTATTCATCGTGAACTTGGGAGAATCCAGAGTAAGCTGTTAACAGCCTGGGCTTTTGGTATGTCTCTAGGAAATACTGTGGAAAACAGAACTCGCCTGCTGAAGCATACCCTCTACTGTGTGGTGCGATTTGCTGCTTTGCTCCATTTGATCCCCAGCTCCCAGGGCTACACAGGGAAAAAGAACACGTCAGTTTCTACTTGCGTCCTGCGCCTTCTCAAAGACATTTTCTCTTTTCTTCCCTGGGATAACACTCACTCAGATGGGCCACATTGCCTCGGGCTGGTGGTGGAGCTCAGTAAACGGCTGATACGCCTCCTGCTGACCCCTCCTGCTGAGTCCCACCAGGCCGGTCACTGTCAGTTATCGTCTCATGGTCTGTCCACAGTCCTGCGTATCTTGCAGCTGGTCTCTGATTCTCTTGACCACAGCTACAGCTTACAGCAAAGAACGGTCTGGTCGTCTGCAGAAAAGGAATCCCAGCCGCCACATCTCTGGCCTACAGATGTGCACCATGTGCCTCTGTTACAGGATGAGAAGGACGAGAGATCCAGTTTTGTACATCAGGCACAACCTGTTCCCCAGCGACCATCCAGCAGGTACAGACTTCTCTCTGGCTTTTTATGTGTCAGAGTTTATGAGCAAATAGTCAGTTATTTGTTGTTGTGGATGCCGGTCTCTGTCACTGCATGTCACGTTTTGACTGGAATACTGTCTCAAAGACAAACACGACTGGGGATTTTCTTTTTTCCCCCAGATTGTTTGGAGTGTGGCAGTGGGTCTACAAGATCACCCAGCAGTATATGGAGGAACTGAAAAGCTTTAAAGAGTGTGATGGCTGGGAGGAGGAACAGCAACAGTTGTCTGTCATCATGTCTCAGACCCAAACAGCTCTGCAGGCTACAGGAGAAAGGCTAGAGGAGGGTTCTGCACTACTGAGTTACCCAGGTCTGTAGCAGAAGGGCTATTCATCTAACTCTGGTTATTGTTCCAGCTACAGGAAATACACATAACATAATATAACTGTGGTTCAGATTGAAGAAAAGCCTAAGAGTTATTTATGTCTAAATATGTCTGAATAATTATTGTTGTTGTTTAGTATTTCACTCTTTTCCCACCAGGCGAACAACTTTTTCTGTGTGGCTCTTACCCAAAAAGTGTCGATACATGGTGGTCACAAATTTGTGAGGAGAGTGACAAAAGTAAGAATCGCTGCTTTAATTTCTCTATTACGTAGTACACCACATGGTCACATTCAGCCTGAAATGATGGTAATCATATGTGTAGTGGCAATCGAATTTGAAGTCCTTTCCAACGCGTATTGGTACGAAAAATGATGTCTGCCATGGCAAGTAGTAACATACCACAAACAAAACATTAACAGTGAACTGAAATCCGAAAACAAGACAAACACAAGCACGCTTGAAAAACTGTGTGGCTTCCTCTATTCCTAATTCCCCCCAGCTGTACACCTGTGACTCACCTAAATAGATAATGACTGATCACCCGCCTATGCCCTCAGGTGTGTAAGTGACATAACACCCACAGCTCAACACACACGACATGAAACGTCAAATTGGCTGCAGCAATATGTCTCTCTGTTAGGCAGCGATCGTAGCGTCTTCAAGGACACACGGCTTTGTCTGGCACTCCTATACAGTCTGTTATCCCAGTACCGTCTGAGAGAAGCCCAGGAGTTGGGGGACCACGTGGCTCGCCTGATCCTGCACAGGGCTGGACACCAGAAGGACAGCATGACCTGCATAACAGGTCAGCCATGGTTAATAATTCTTTTAGAGGGGTTTTCATATGTGATGAATCCACCTTGAATTAAATCATATCTATCTTGAGCTATCGAGCGGGAAATGGAGGACTGTTCTCTTATCGCCTCCTGTAACAACATTTATTTTCCCACAAATCAACTAAGTAAACATCAAATGTACTAAGATGTACCAAGGGCACCTGTGTGCTTTAGGCTAAGCTTTGACATTATTCAACCACACAGAATAACAGGATAATACAAAGTTATATGTGAATGAATAATTTTGCTCTAACAACAATCAGCAAAAGCAGTTAAACCTAACAACATGCGGTACAATCATTTAACATTACAGAGGTAAAACCAGAAGAGACACAATCTGACAGAAAGCCAAGCAAATGAGGACCTTCTTTATTTCTCAGTGATTATACAAAACGACAAGTGTACCTCACTCTGCCGTTATGCCCTGCAGCAGACTCTCTTCCTTGCCCGTGGCTGCCGACGGACCTTCACAGTGACGCAGCTTGTGCCGTGGTTCAGACCCTGGGGAGATTCATGGCTTCTTATTTCTCCAACCAACCCCTCTACATAATGCCCCCTCACCATGTGGCCGTCTTGCCTCCACTGCATCTACCTCACGGTGTGTTTTCATAATTATTTTTCAGTTAAAAAGATGATTTCTTCACTTATGTTGCTCTTTGGTAATTTGTCCTCCCTCAGACGGTAGTGTTGGGCGCTTGGTGCCACTCTGCCAGGAGGAGGTGGCTAGAGCAGTGCGACGACAGCAGCTGTCAGAAGTATGGACAGTGGACTACGCCCAGGACCTGCTCCTGCTAGGGGGTCTGCTTCCTGAGGCTGTGTGGTTGGCTTACCATCTTGGGGATTGGAAGACGGCGGCCTCTCTGAGCCTGGCCTATACGAATTACAGCGCTGACCTCTTTGACTTCACTCGGTCAGTGTGAAAGTATTATTAGAGTGAATGAGTATATGGTTGACGAATTCTGCATGTTAAATTAAATATTCTGTTCAATGTTAAACTGATAATGGCGCCTTTTGCGACAGGTTCAGGAGGAGAGAGCTCCACCTCCCAACAGTTTTAGAACCAGAAAGCATTTTTCAGGCCGAGCTGGAGTGTCTTCTTGGCAATAGGTCCGATGCTCAGGAACGCAGAGATAAAGATGGTGACAAGAGGTTTACAGGTTAGTGAGACCTGAACTATAAGATGACCACAACGCACATAGAGCCTTTTGATTTTAATCTATGCTTTGTCTCGATGCCTTTTTACTAGACCTTTTGGAAGAAGAAGACTGGGACTTGTTACAGGTTTCCATACAGGAGATTCTCAAGGCTTCGGTCATGGCTGGAGTCAATGTTGTGTCTTCACCATTGTCTTCCTTGCTGGACACAGCCAAAGACCTGTGTTCTTGCCTGCCTACCTTGGTGCCCAATGGATTGTATCTGCCTTCCCCACCTCTTTATTGCCCTCAGCCTTCTCCCAACACACAGGCAAATAAAATAGAAAATCACTGTTTACATGTAGTATGTTAACATATAAATTCTATAATTAACTGTTGTGTCTCATGCTTAGGACCCAAAAGGGACAATAGGGCAGTTTGCAGAAGTTTCATCACGTCACAAAGTGTCTGGAGTTCTCCAAAGATTACTGTTACTTCTAAGATCTGCACGTTGTTGCCATCCTGCTGCCCAGTGGTACATCCGCCATCTGCGCCGTGCCAGACACCTGCTACACAAGGTACCTTCTAGGACTGAAAGGTTTTTATCTGATTTTGATTAGAGAATTAAAGATGACAAAGTGTAGCTGACATTTCAAGAGGATCTGATTGTTTCATTGTTTACAATTTCATGCATTGCATGACCAAGAGTTTGTTCTAAATAAAAGACACTGATAAAAGATCACATATTTTCTGAATAAATGCCCAATCAAATTGGAAATTAGAATAAAGATGAAACTCAAAATTATGGTTGTTATATCTTTTAAAGTAGACCACTTATCACGTTCCTGCTCTCTGAAGTACTTTCCATCCTAAATAGTGCAAATATCTGATGTTCTTTTCAGATCAAGAGGAAGTACTCCTATCCATCCGCTACTGAAGAAGAACAGGCTTTCCCAGAGGGCCTGATGAAGTTCATCACCCATAGTGGATTCTTTAGACAGGGGCCTAATAAAGACGGTCACCTGGACCCTGACACCATTCAGACTATTAGTAAGATGCCACTCATAGTGATTTGCAAATAGAAAAATCAATGATCTACTTTCAAAAAGTACTTATTAACTATGTTTTTCCTACAAGTATGTTTCAGGGAGCTGTGTGGTTTATGCTGGATGCTACATGTGAGGGACAAGCTCTCCATTTCCTCCAGGAAGTATCAGACTGCCAGGCAGCATGGTAGAGATGAACAGGTATTCCATTTGTGTTTGATTGTGTGACATGTTTGTTTGTTTATATATATATATATATATATATATATATATA
>JAVQJF010055892.1:0-31708 GCA_036023855.1 Gadopsis marmoratus | reverse complement strand
CTCTGACCCAGTCGTCCAGCATCACAGTTTGGTTCCTTGTCAAAGTCGCTCACATCCTCCCGCTGCCCATTTTTCCTGCTTCAACACATCAACTTGGAGGACAAAATGTTCACTTGCTGACTAATATCCCCCCCCCCCACTGACAGCTGCCAATGTAACGAGATAATCAGTGTTCTTCACATCGCTTGTCCGGGGTCATAAAGTTATGGCTGATTGGTGTATGTAATCATAATAATAATATAGCACTCGGCTGTGTAATGAGTACTTGCGGTTCATTTTGCTGATGATACCTTTACTTAAGTATGATTTTTAAATGCAGGATTCTCACTTGTAACAGAGTATTATAATGTAATGTTACTACCTTTTCTTAAGTAAAATATCTGAATAGTTAACAAATCTTTACATGTTTAGAAACGGGTGCATTTGTACTCGTGGCACCACAGGAGCAGGAGAAGTGAGTTTTCAATGCAAATCAATAAGCGTTGAGCAGTAAATTTTTGTGTCCATTTCCAACAGGTTTGGTATCCACCCAGTAGCCGGCCGTATGCCCGGCCAACTGAACGTCCTCTTGGCTGAGGCTGGTGTTCCCTATGATGTGGTCCTGGAGATGGATGAGATCAATAATGACTTCCCAGGTTAGCTAGAGAGGCCTGTTTAGAATATTTACATGCTACATGGGTTATCACTTTGCCAGGAAGTTGTCTAGTCATCAGATGAGTTATGTGAAATAATCGCATCTCCCTCATCCACATTTGGCGCTGCCTCGTGTTGCGTCTTGACATTTAAGAAATGCCATGTTATCAGGGAAACAGTCTTGTTTTCTTAGCAACCAGGCATGCAGTCAGAGACACATGGTTCTTGTTTATGACAGAGGGAGATAAGTGTGGTGCCGGGGAACCCAATAACATTAGTCAGGACAATTGCAGAGCATTTTTCTAGCGGTTTGTGGGTTCATCTGTCTTGTGTACTAATGTGTAAATGTCTGTGGCCCACAGAGACCGACTTGACACTGGTTATCGGAGCCAACGACACAGTGAATTCTGCAGCACAAGAAGATCCCAACTCGATAATTGCTGGCATGCCTGTCCTGGAGGTGTGGAAGTCCAAACAGGTTGGTCTACCTTTTGACATGTATTGCTGTACCAACAAAATCACTGTGTGGTACAAAATGTGACCATATCCACTTATAAAACTTTTACTCCAGGTGGTAGTGATGAAGCGTACCTTGGGCGTGGGCTACGCTGCAGTAGATAACCCCATTTTCTACAAGCCCAACACATCCATGTTGCTGGGAGATGCCAAGAAGACATGTGACAGTCTGCAAGCCAAGATCAGAGAGACCTACTACTAGTGACCCCTGATTAGAGTAACATCATGGACAGTAGTTGTCAAATTCAGAGGCAGGTTGACAGAAACCATATTTCCAGCATTGGCTTGCAGTATATATATTTTTGGAGAACTGGTTTATTTGGTCTGCAACAAATGTGATTCTATTACAAATGGTGCCCATGATTCATAATGACTTTTTGAAAATAAGGGACATGAATAACTTAAACCCAAATGTGTACCGAGTTGTAAATAAAAATATTTAAATGTTTCTAAAGTTTGATTTCCTTTCACATGACATTTTATATAGATTTAAATGATGGGAAAATCCTATGCACTGTAACTTAAATGGATTAAAATGGGAAGCGCAAAAAAAGTCTGATTTTTATTTTTGTCTCAGGGTGACACCAACATTAAGTTAACGTATGTTATCTGTTGTCTAGTCTTTGTTGTGGTGGTAGGATTTTGATTTGTTATATTTCTTGATTTACTCTATCAAAATCACCTTATTCACGTTTAGCAATTGTAAACCCTTTGTTTATTGCATACTATACAAATAGATGTCACAGTATCCTTTACAAAATAAAATATCATTAAGCCATAAAAAAAAAAAAATCAGGACTTGCATGTGAATCATCTCTTCAGTTACAATTCATAACAGTATCTTGTGACTGATGCCAGTTTTTCCTCAGCATTTTCCTGCAGACACTTTAGCTTTGTTGATCACGGAGTGCAGGAAGGAGTAGAAGAAGAGGAGGTTATCATATTCTCCGTTGTACTCCTGAGCGAGGCAATGCTCGTGGAAGTCCTTGAGGAAATAATAAATAGCCTCGATGGTTGCTAAGTACGTGTCTGGTTTGCCCTTCTGACTGCGCCAGAAACATGTTTTCCTCATCTTCAGCTCCACCCGGAGCAAATCTGGAGAAGAACACATGTCAATCAGAACGCACACAAGAACCCAGAGTGAAATCATGTTAAACAGCATTGTGGGTGAAGTAAATTTGCCCCCAATCATCACCAGCAGTCCAAGCTCTTTGAAAAGCTGCACAAATGCGATCTGTCATGATTACCTTGCAGTCTCTCATCTGTGCTGATCTTGTTGGTCTGGTTCCATGTGCTGTCAATAAAGACCACCTTCTGTAGAGGATACACCCTTGACTCCAAGCCCTTTGCTTCACCTGGGGTCACTGCCTCTGGGTTCTCACCAGTCTGTGTGGCACCTTCAACTTCCTCACTTTTCAGCCTCTTAATGCGGGGTTCATCAAAGGAGTAACGTGATCTGCCGTCAGTCCTGTCATGCAAACACTGCATCATGTCTTGAACGGAGACAGTCCCTGGACCAGGGAACACCAACACCACCTGGAGAGAGCAGAGATACAACACAGATTCAGAGTCATACAAACCATAAAATATATGTATCTAGGATATGTTGTTTCTATAATGTGGTGATTTATATATGGCTACATTTTGGAAGCACAGTTTGAATAAGAGCAAAATAAACAACTGAAAACACAAGGTCATTAAATTTAGTAAAATTTAATGGCCTTAAATACATGACATGAGTTCCATCACTACTGTAATGCTCTCCTATCTGGTCTACCCAAAAAAAAAAGATTCAGAACTCTGTGCTGACCAGGACCAGAAGGAAAGAACACATTACACCCGTTTTAAATTCCTTACATTGGCTGCCTGTCAGTTTTCATATTGATTTTAAAATTCTTTTAGTTTCTTAAAGCACTACATGGTCTTGCACCGGCATATATGTCTCGCATGCTTACGGTGTATGAACCAGTAACGGAGTCTGCTAGTTTTTCCAAAGTGCAGGACTGAAACCTTCGGTGAGGCAGCTTTTAGCTTTTATGCTCCAAGTCTGCAGGAGGATCTCAGGGCAGCTGGAAGTGTGGGCATCTTTAAATGTAAACTTAAATCCTACTTCTTCAGGCTGGCTTTTGATGAGGAATGTTCTATAAACATATCCCACTTTATTCTACTCAACTACTTTTGCGTATTTATGTGGTACATTTTTATTCCATTTTATTTTCAGTTATTTTGTTATGATTAATTGATTTATTTTTCATTTATATTTTATCATTTCTTTATTTTATCTAGTTAGATTAGTTTAAAATATATTTTATTACATTTTAGTCTCTTATTTTCTCACATGCATTTTTTATTAAAAGGCTGTATACAGTATGGATAGAAATCTAAAATGAGTAATGCTACAAATACAGGAGCACATAATGCCCAAAAGCAGGCATTTAGTTCAATAACAGTGAATTTAGTATTGAGTAACAGTATCAAAACATGACTCAAAAGCAGCTTCTAGAAGGAAAAATATAAATGACTAAAGTAAATAAGACGCAATGACTTCTTAATAGGTAAAAGACAAAAAATAAGCAGCAGAAATATGAAACAATACGTTGACTGATTAGATTAGATGACAAAATAAATTCAGCAACTATTTGAATAATCAATTAAGCTTCGAGTTTTCAAACAAAAAAAACATGCTGTGCTGGTTTAAACTTCTGAAGGAAACTGAAGGAAACTTGAGGAAACTGATGATGAAAACAGTCGTTAGTTGCATCTATAAAGAACACAGCTAAACAATTAAACACAAGTTCAATTAACGCCATTCTTTCTCCAACTAACCTTGTCCTTTTCATAGTTGGGTATGCAGGGGTATGTGTATATGGTGACGTCGCTGGGTGCGAGGATCTTGGCGTGGACTGCTGTGCTCTTGCCATCTGTCTCATTGGGATGCTTGATGATGTCTATCTTGACTGGAAGCTGAGCACGACATACAATATGTAGAGTCCCGAAGACAATTACATTTCAACCACAGCAGCATGACAGATCTTACATAAAAGACATGACTTAACAATTTCCACCTCATTAGGATACTACTATATAAGCTCCATAGCTGAAGGCCTCTCTTAAAAAGAACAATTAAGCGAGTCCTAACCTCTCACTGACCTTTATTTCAGGCATTTCTTGCAGGGTGACACCCACTAATGAGCAGCATGTGTAGCAGAAGAACATCCTTGATCCTCCACATTTAGAGCATTTCAACCTGCCCCTATGCTGCGCGTTCTCCAGCACCGCCTGTGATGCCAATTTTAGACCTTGGAGAGGCTGCTTGGCAAGCTCATGCGTATCTGATGAATCGCTAGAGACTGTTGTTTTTTCATGGCATCTAGGATGGAGATGCTGGTCTTGATCCAGGCTACTCATGCTTGCTCTTTAAATGTTGACAGACCAGCGCTGGAGTATGCGAGGCCCCGCGTTCATAGCTGAACCAGAATGACAAAACAAGTTACACAAATATTAGAAATAGTAACAGAAATAATCCAACATTTACATAACTTTAAAAGTGAGGAGTGCTATGATGTGGAAAAGCTATTAAACAAGCTAGGGGTTGTTATTAAAAAGGGTCATACAGGAGTCTTTTCAGACAAATGAGTTGAAGTGGGAGATATTGGGTATATAAATATAGCATTAATAGTGTGATGACATTGGATAATGTCTAGGACTTAGTTAATTTGACGTAGCTTAAATGCCATCTTCTCCTGATTATAAAGATACATAGCAGTCTTATAATTTCATTTTAACTGGCCATGTGTGTGTGTGTGTGTGTGTGTGTGTGCATAAGATTATTCTTATACACATGTCTTAGCAACTGATCTTTTTCATCATGGCTACTGTTTTGATCATGGTTTGTAATCATTATTTGCCTTGTCTTATTTCATTATTGTTACTTGATCTAGATTTGTATTGTTTACTTGGCGTTTCTTGCAGTTTTACTGTTTTATGTTTGACTGGAACTTGTTTTTTTATTATGATGATGATGAAACATCAGACAACTTTCTGCCTGTTAGTTCATCAGCACTGGTATTCCTGCTGACGTCACACCAGCCATTCCTAATATGAAAACATCAACATTCACACTCAGAGTAAAGTCATTGGGTCAAAAATATCCTGATGTTTTATTTAAGCTACAACCCTTTTTCCACCTGACAGGCCGGTAGAAACACTGCTGCCACCCGACACTAGACGCAGACAGAGCATTAGCTCGTGTTAGCGCCAGCGGATGAATGTAAAGTGAGCCAAACACAAGTAGCACGACTGCGACTCCTACAGAGTCATTAGCGATTCAGAGTTCAAGAGCACAACATGCAGTTAACATGGTATGTTTATGTATTTCTCTGTCTTCCATTTAGACCCTAGAACTTACTGTACACCTGCTCTGGTTTACGTTACAGTCAACGTTACCGGATTGATTCATGGCAGTGAAGCTAGCTCCTGTTAGCAGGCTTGATAATACGCTAAAACATCTGTCGCTTCGGCTACTAGCGGACATGAAGCTAGTTAGCTTAGCTGATAGCAGAGACCGAAGGGAAACAGAGGTTGGTGTGGTTCAGTTGCGCTACAAGCAAATACGTTAGTCCACTTTAAAACAATCGTGCCAGAAGCGTGTTTACCTGCGTGTAGTTGAATGGCGTACGGCGGCGTGGACGTCGTCTTCTTCTACGCCGGAAATGCTGATCATTTGAAGGACAGACTACGTTTGTGTGTTACGCGTTGCTAAGCAGCGACTTCCGAGCGCGTGCTGTTGGGTAGCGTCCTGCTGATAGTGTACAGTGCTACAGGTACTAAAGAAGAACCTCGTAGGACTGTTAATTTACAGAACGTGCCAGGCATCAGTTAGCGTCACTGCTAATACAAATGGACGCGCCTGGGTTTAGCTGGTTCAGTTGCATAATCCGCGACGTTTAACATCGATTATTTGTTGAGTTATTTACTGACGTCAGTCAGGGATTATACTGGAATTGGCTAACTAGCGTTGGACGTCGGGGAACCTTTAACTGGGCCAATCATGTTACCTACATGTTCATGGTGGGATCGCCATCTAACGTTAGCTAGCTGGGTTTTTAAGGAACAGGTGTCATGTGTTTCATTATTAATGGAGTGATTGTGAGAAACATTCACATTTCATCAACTTGTTTTTCATGGAGATTCATGATAATGAGGTAAAAAGGTTGTTATACATATTAGAATAAATCAACAGTAAATGCAATTTGTTCAATTCAATATAATATTAATACTAATAATAATAATAATAAATTGAAATAAAAAGTTGTACAATTTCCAATGATTTCTGTGCTTTTAAGTGTCTTGTTTCAAATATTTCAAATAGCCTATGAACAAATCACAAAACCCTTTAAACATCTCCTTTGTGTGTGGACTATCCAAGAGCACCATTTCCATTTTTACAGTCCGTTCACTATGTCTACTCTTTTTAAACACACTCTGCTCATCTGCCTGTGAATGATTAATGATATTGTTTAACATATGTTTTTGATGAACCAGAGTACATAAATAATTATTTATCTGTAGTCTAATTTCCAAAATGTTTAATTAGCAAAACGTTTCGCAGATGATATTTCCCCAAATTGTCAGGACTGGGGGTGTAGGCAGTGCAGGAAGGACCCAGATGCAGGCAGCGTCATGGGTAAGGCGAGTAAGGCGAGTGCGAAGAAAGGAAAGTCCAAAACACCAAAATCCAACACAGAGAGTCCGGGTGGGGAAACACAAAAAAGTCCACAGAGAGCACACATGGAACACAGTGACGTGAACGGGTGACACAACGACACACTGACATTGACTATAACCCACAAAACCAGAAGTACACAGGACACGCAACAGGAAACAAACACTCACACATACACAGATCATGAGGACTGATCAAAACTGTTCAGGGAACACTAGTCTGAAATAGTAATATGCTTTTGTCTTGTTCAGTGCCAGATGTGCTTGGTGTGATGTAGAACAGATTGTTTTATGTCAGATTTCAACGATAGCTGTCACCCTTTTTGTGAAACACACAATTGCATGCAGACTTGCATGGAATACACATGTGTATTGAATGAGACCTTCCAGTGTCTCTGATATTAAATTCCAAACAATCAGAAATCTGCCAAATGTGTACTATGGGCCAGGTTGCTTTGATGACAGTGAAATATAATTTATCAGTATTAGGCTTACCTGTCATCCCTACAGGCTGTGTGAAATACATCATCTGGTGGTTCCTCCTCCACAGGTGATTCTTCAATCTAAAACTTCACTGAATGTTTTAAATGTGCAGCTTTAGCTTCCATCGACATGCTTTTCTGATTATGTTTTGCACTCTTTTGGTCTTTATGCATTATTTTTCCTTTGGCATTAAATTGTCATATAGCTAGACAATTTTATGGTTCCATCAGCCTGCATAAAATATGAATGGATTGACTGTTTCTGACATGTTTTATCATTAAAATTAATCAATTTTCCCTCATGTTCTGTTTAGTCTAACACAGAGGAATGAAAAAGGCAAACAGTTTGACCGCATTTTAGGAATGTTTGTTTTACTGTTGACAGCAGTCCAGATAACAATTCAAATAAAACGGTTAGCGATACATTCTTTTACTCTCTATTCTATGTTATTGCCAGTTGTAAATACAGTCAGACAATATAAAATCACACATTTGAAATATGGTCTTTCAGGTGTATCCAGGCTGCTCGGCCCAAGCAGTCAACACAGCATTTTATCGAGCATTCCTGAATCAACAGAGCAACTGGATGACAGCTTCAAGAGATACATTGCAGACCTGGTGACCTTCTGGAGCTCAGGTAACCACACACTGATGTTACATACCAGCAATGCTGCTCAGACTGACAGACATACCGTATTTGACATAGTGTGAGGTTTTGAACAGTTTTCAGGTGAAGCACCAAGCTCTTTTCCTGGCAGAACAGGAACTTAAGTTGGCTCACTACAGCAGCTGAAGATGAATATAAAGAAAAGTACCCTGCTCATGATGAGAGGTCCCGCTAGTGCATACATGTGTTCGTTTATGTTTGTGTATGTATCAAGGCAACCTCCTAAAAACCAGAGTGATTTTCCTTGGCAGGATTTTAAGCCAAGTTAAACCGCTTCTAACCATCCATAATGTATTTGTGAAAGCAAAGTGAAAATCCAGCATGCGTAAGTCAAACGCTTTCAACATAAATGAAAGAGTGGCCTTGTGTTGTAAACCAGCCTTCATGTTTTATTTCACTGGACACCTCTTTAAATGCTACAAAAGAGAAGTAAACCTCACTTCGTTTCCACACTGAAATGGTTTGTCCACCCAAGTCACAAAAAACATTCTGTCACTTTTCTCTAGTGTTATCAAGCCACGGAAATTCATTTGGTTTTATTTGCAAAGTTTTTGAGACTTCCCTCTTTGGAAACATCCAACACAATGGAGGTAAACAAAATGTTCTTTGTGGTGATCAAAACACAAAAAAATGATATTTGAAAAACTCCAGCATACTAGCATGATTTTTCCAACAACAATGTCCATGTTTCTCTGGATAATCCACAGACCCCGCTGTCAATAGTTCTCATCGGGACAATTTGTTCGGTATGTAGTTCCAATCCAGTAATCATAATACATCAGCAGGGTTCAAATATATTTGCTACCCAATGTCAGCACTCCTCTTTTCATAAAAAAATTACTGAGATTGCAAGTTTCCAAGCAGGCAGTACATTTGCAAGACATTATGCACACTGAACCACTGAACACTAGAACACTGGTTCATTTTCTCAGCATCTGAAAGACAGAGGGAGCCTCAAACTCTGAAAAGTCTCAGTGACGTAGTGGAGTTGACAATATATTTGTTGGACTGATAAGCAACCTAAGTAGCCATAAAATATAATGTTGGTGCAGTATATGGTACATAGCAAATATCAGCATTTGCCAGTATTTTACAACTAACCAACCAACCAACCAACTTTACTCTAATTTTGTAGCCATTCTAAAAAAGTAAAGCCTCTTTATCACACGTATCCCCACAGTGTGGTGTCAAGAGATCTTACTGCTCTCATTATTATTTTCTTCAATGAAAAAAACATCACTTCTAAGTTGAGTTTACAGGTCTTCAAACTTTAAATACAAAAGCAGAATGAGGATCACATCCCGTATTCAAAACCAGTGTGACACCTCTCTGATACGAGTGTGACGTAACGTGGCCTCGTGGGAAGCACCAAACAACATCTTGCTGCCATACTTCTGCTTTGGAACTGTCGAGTTGTCCTGTTCTTTTCTTACTACTACAAATACATGTAGTAATCGCTCTAAACGGCTATAAACACGCAGGAATGATTTAAAGGCAGACAGTTTCATGAGAGGTCCGAGTTGTGTTGCTTTACCAAGTATAAAGACATGTGTGACTCATTTGCTTGGCAGTGTAGTATGTGACGTTGAGCTAGCTACAGTTAGTTCTCCTTAGCTTAGGTGCTGATAGAGTAATAAGTCACTTATGGCCATTTCCAATTTCAATTTAGCAAAAAATATTTGTGTATTAGCTATCCGGATGACTGTCATTATATTCTCTGTGGAAAAGATTAGGTCAGCCAGTCTTCCACCTGTTATACTTGGCGCGACATCTGCTGTCACAGTTTGGAGGGTCAGTGCACAAAATATAGTGTCATGGCTATTTCGTCAATTCAGCTTAAAAGCCCTGGGTATCTGGCTCAGTATCTTGCTCGGGAATGACATGCCCATGGATATTTGGTATGAGTTTAACGGCCTTATGACGCATTGTCATAAAACGGTGCGGAGTTGCCCCCATCGACGGGGTCAGTAGAGCAGAAGAGGGTCTACCTGACCTTTCAACAAGCTAGTTTTGAGCAGCAAAAGTGTTTTTGCGCACAATATGTGTAATGTTGGAAAAATCCCCTGCATTAACATAACAGGCCAACGAGAATCTACGTGATCATGTGAACGGCACACAAATATGTCCATACTTGTGGCGTTTACTCCGGTGTTTGTTGAACTTTCGCAAGTAATTTGGCATAATTTTTCATGTCTTATAGCATGAAGTCATTAATGTTGTATTTGAACAGTTGGAGAGACACTATACCATTTTACTGGAATTGTATTGCTTTGACTTGGGTCCATCCTTTCAGGTGTTGACTTATGCAACCTGCGACAGGTAATAAAACTGGGATCCATTTAGAATCCATGTTTAAAATGGTGGTGTACATATCTACATTGGTCTAGTACGTGATCCCTGATCCTAATACATTTCAAATGTTGCAGGTGATTCTAATTATCTTCTTTTAATCATAACTTATTATCTCTGTGTTATGTGTGGATTTAATTCACTGTCAGGGAAAAGTGCGATATTGCGGTGAGTTGCTGGAGGTGCTGGAGGACCCTCTTTCACAACAATCTTGTTCTGGGGGTTCCGTATTAACGTCTGCAAACACAGAATTCCCCATGTTGCACAACCACAGGTTTCCTCTGGGGAAATGAAGGTGTATGGCCCTGAAATGTACCAAGTTCAGCTGCGTGTTCCCCCTCCCCCCTCGGGGGCCTCCCCTTTCTCCTGTTGCCCCAAGACCACCTCTGCACATCGCAAGAGACTCCCCAGCCTCTCTCCCTGTTTATCTTCACTTGCCTTACTTTCTCATGCTCCCCCTTTCTGTTTGTCTCACTCCATCCTTCCCAGTACACTGCTCTTCACAGCCAGTGTCAGACTTCCTTCTGTCTCCCTGTAGACGTTGCCCATGTCTGCACATGCTTATTTGTAATGTGGGACACATGCGGTTGTTTGTGTTCATGCCTCCTCATAAATGCAAATATAATACTGCTGTTCTAAAGCATTGCAATGAATAGTAAATCACTGTCATAGAGTCATTATTTGTCCCAATAGGATCCATCAAACTGCATAGTAGCTGCTTTTTTGGACCATGGAAATGAAGAAGTTTAGACATGTAAACAATACTCAACTGGTATTGTTATTTATAAAATCTTACGTAAAACAACAGCAGACCACTGTAACTATTTACATGCTATCAGGTAATATAGAATTTTGGATTCTATTATAATTAACAAATGCACTTGACCCTAAGTTATGACAACATCTGGTAAGAAATTATCCACTTGTAATTTTTAATAAGACAAAATAAAAACTATTAAGACACGCTGTTGAAACAATCTACTTGCACACGTTCAGTGACGAAATTACAAGGTAATATTTATTAAAGACACTCTATGTCATTGCTGGCAAGAGTGCAGCCGGTTTCATAATTTCGATATTTGATAACTCTAATGAACAGCAGATGAAGAAAAGTGTGCGGGAATCCCACATTTTGTAAAAAGAAAAAAAAAGTATTAAAATGATTTGTGATTTTCGGAGAATTTTATTAAACAAAAGCTGTAGGTCTTGGAACACCGTGTGAGTATAATTTATGTGTCTGGCGTGCCTGCGTTCAGTCTTTTCTCTTGGAAGTCTGTAGCTTCACGTCAGTGACAGTTCTCTCTCATTCTCTTTGGCTTCAGCCTCTCCTCGTCCTGCTGGGAATACACAGCCTTGAGACTGAAATGTGTTTACATTTTGTGCATGTTACAAATTATCTGCTAAGACTAACTTCGCGTGACTTGGCAGAAGCCTTCACCTTGCTCAGATGTTGTTTGGGTCAAATGTATTTTAGGGGTTGGCTCTCTCAATTTGACTGTCTTTATCTGACAGGGGTTCTCCAAGCCAGATGTGAATCAAGGAAAGAGGTAAAGCACACGCTCTGTGTTGGTGTGTGTGTGTGTGTGTGTGTGTGTGTGCCTGCACGCATGTGTTTATACATATTTTTGTATGAACGTATGGTGTAGGCACCCTGCCAATGTATATATATTTTTCTGCAAGACTCCACTTATACTCAATATGTTATAAGCTTAGAGGAATTAATGTGACATTTGACCACGTTGAGATATTTTTATCTTCCATCATAAATTAATAGATTTGTGCTCGAGTTGTGTTACATCATTTCACCCTCTACCTTATCAGATTGCGTGATCTTATTCTTGTAAGTTATGTGTTGAGGATTGTCCAAAGACACTAAAGTTTTCCCAAGTGTTTCTTTGCAATGTGCGTTAAATCTCCTTAAAGACAACATCAACATATTTGATTATCTTGTCATTAAATCAGCTGGGAAATGGACTGCTTAATATCTCCAGGGGATTACAGTAATATCAGCGTTTGAACACTCTAGTTGCTTAATGTGTAATATGTTTTCGCTACAGGCTTGTGCGAATTGTAGCGTTGCAGTAATTTTATGAAATTATATTTTAAGATTAGGTTAGGACTAATCCTTGAACAGTCATTATCTAATAAGATCCATATCACAGAAAATACTTATTTATCATAAAGCAGGTTTATCATGTACGAAAACAATGAGGCCAACTCACTTGAGATTACAGATATTGAAAAAGTTGTGAATGAATAACAACATCATATTTTTTGGTAATTGTCGGCACGCAAATAGTAAAAAACTAGTTTACTTCTCAAAGTTGAATTTTTAATCACAGTGTGTCAGCAGACTACAAATCCCTCTTCATCTTACGCCAGAGCTCGCCTCTCAGCCTCATAGTTTCGTACGTGTGTAGCGTTTGTGGCTCTGATGTAACCAGGCTACACGTGGCAGAATGAAGGCATGTTTCATATGCTGATTTTTCTTCCTGAATTGGCATGAAGCAATATTTCTTTTTTTTTTACATTAACACTGACCCAAATGACATCCTATAATGTTAAATTGTTGCCAGTAATCCACTGAGAATCAACCGTGCTCAAAGATGTGGGTTGTGCGTTACCAGGCGTCTGCTGCAAGATAATGGCCGAAGGTGATGAAAAGTAGAACATTTAGCAAGTGCCAGATATTTTTCTCAAAGAAGCAAACCAAAGCAGGAAAGTGTGCTTGTGAATATTGGGGGAAAAAAGACACCAAAGATGTCTGCGTTGCTCTCTTTCTACTGGATGTGTAATGGTAATGTTTATACCCGCTACTGATAAAAAAAAAGCAAACGTTATTGGAATATTTAATACTATACTGTTTTTTAACAATTGCACATTACATGATCCAGGTAGAACAATGCACATTGTAAGGAAAAGGGACACTTTAACATATAACTCATCAGTTTTATATAAATAGAACAAATAACATACGACCATGTAATGTTGCAATGTTATCTCTATTGCAGTGATATCATGCAGAGAGAGTTGGCCTCTGAGTATTTGATTAGGTGTGGTAAAAATAAATTGACCTCCTTGTACATTTTCTGTCGGTGCCATGCTTACTATAAATGGGAATGTCTTAACACAAGCAAAACAAAAATCTCCTTATACATAAGTACGTGGTATTTTAGTGTACAGGATTATGAACGCTGATGGAAAGAGACTGCGTAGCATACACATTTATTATGTTGTTTACTTTGCATTTTAATCAGGATATCTTTTCAGCAGCAGCAAAATATTTTAGCATTTCAAAATCACACCTTGACAATGAAGAGGGAGTCAGTGAACAGCTACAATGCATTTGACCAGCGTTGTCATTGCGGAAAGGACAGCTAGATCAAAACATATAATTCACAAACAGACCATCCTACATACTCAACTTTTACTGAACATGCTATTGGAATTCATTGTGCCTCTGTTCTGTGTGCTCTGAGCACTTGTACCATTAAAAAGTCAAGACAAGTCCAGCTTGCTTCAACACATCTTTGTCAAGCCAAGTCTCTATTCTGGACGTTTCCGTTGATTATGCAGGCCTCCTCATCTGACTGGGTGTAGGTCATCTTTGGGAAAGGATACAGTCCCGACTGTGCGTAATACATTTTACTGTTTTATAAGAAAACACTTAACTGTTTTAGAAGGAAGTATAATATTTAACTCAAAATAACAATAACATTGAGTGGACTTGAGTGGTTTTACAGTCTGTGTACCAGTTGAAGCTGTTTCAAATATTTCAGCATTGTATTGCTTCGACATCTTATTTCAGGATGTTTGGAATAGTGTGCCCACCTGATATCTGTTGCTTTATCTTGTGGAAGTTACAAGGTTTTATGGAACATAACATAACAAATCAAATGGAGGAGAGTGGAGCGTGATGTCGGTAATGAGCTTATATGTCTCTGTTAACATATATAATATGTGTTTGAAATCATACACAATTTGCGGCTCCTTAGTCCTTTTCTTTTTCAGTCCACCCTCCTCTCCTCCTCCCTGCACTTCATAGGGATGAAGTGAGATGCTATATGCTCCCTCCTGGTCTTCTTCCCTCGCATTGGCCTTCCCTTCTGAGACAGGGCTATGAACATTTCTTTGCCATTTTTAGTCCACTTTACAGAGGAGTAAGCGTTGAAGTAGTTTTCTAGGAAAACCTCCTTGAAGTTGCAGTTTTCATTATAGATCCTCTGTAAAGTACAAGACAAACAGTACAGCATTAATACAGTACAATCTGCTGTTGCCAGCGTTTGTTTTTATTGTCAGTTCTTGGTCTTGATTACTCAAATGGATGTTTTGAAATAATTGTTCTTTTTCTGCTTGACTGTGCGTTAGCGGAAAACAGAGCATGACATTTCTCACTGAGGAAAAATATTACCTTGCCTTGCAGCTGTCCAGCCTTGTTCATAGAGATATAATACTGACTCTTCACGCCTTTTATAGCCAGTATGCCCCCCTCAGACACTGTCCTGATCTCCAGGATACCTGCCAGACATTCACACAGTTAGGAAAATGAGACACATTACAGATAAGACATCCAGCCTTCACTCCAGCGCCACACTGCTCTCAACATTCATCTTCATTAACAAACAGGATGGAAGTTGCAGTGGTTAATCAGTCTGTGGACTCTCTGGCTATATTCAAGCCTTGTTAACTGGCCTGGGTGGCCATTAAGCAAACCACAATTTATGCCATAGCACATATGGGAGACAGATTAGGCCTCACTCTCCGGGGATTGAGAAAACTACCTCCTTGCACTTGCTTTGCACGCTACATTTTAGGCCTGCTCTTCAAATCTTTGGGGGAGTAAAAACACTTACGCTTAACTAGTTTGGCTTGTGATGAAGCAAATAGTACTAGTCTTTGCACTGAAACACAATGAATGTAATGTCTTAATGCTTTAGTAGAAAATGCAAAAACAGTCCAGTGTGCCATGTTGAAAGGCTAAAACTATCATCTTTAAACATAGAAATGTAGATTATGCATATAGCAATATTCCTAAATCTCCAAAGAAAAAGATTTTATAACAATATTAGCTGTAGTGATTGAAGTATGCTATTTCACCTCCCCCGAAAATAATTACTTATCTTGCAGAACTTTAAATTAGGAATACATTTTACTTTATCTTTTTATCCAACAGATACACAGATCTGTGATGATTAGTTTAGCATCGTTACAGATCTACTCGGCCCAATAAAATAATATCACTGTTGTCTCATCATAGAAAAGGTTATTACATACAGTATATGGTGAATCATAAATAAATTAATAAATATATATTTCAAGGACACCAACAAGGTCCAGATCATAGATATTTAGCTAAAATAAGAACATTGTTACAAACTGCAGAAATTCTTTCATTTGACAGGCATAGAAAAAAGGGAAGAGCCCTGTTAAAGCCCTTCAGACTGACATTGAGCATGCTGCATTTTAGAGTTTGATCACAAACATATGGCAGTCTCCCAATCTTGGAATGTTGTTTGTGCTCTGCCTGCACTTGATATTTGACTAAAAGAGTAAATACACCCTCAAATTCAGCTGGAACCGTCTCTCTCAGCACATTTAATAAGTGCAACTGTAGGAGACGTGGCTACATAGTGTGTAAATCAGGGCACACCGGGGAGACTGACACTGATTAGAGGACATTCATTTTATTTTTTTATATAAACTTCATGACGTAGACAGGTCCCAACCGGTTGACGCTATGTCAGCATTGTCCTTGCTAGGTTCAGGGCCTATTTAAAACAGTAGATGGCATGTTGAGCCATTTTCAACCCATGGAATGTTGATTTTTATAAATTTGGTGAGAAATGTCAACATTTAAATCAGCATTGATGTATTTCATCACACTACATTCATATAATTTAGTTTACAGTTCAAAAAACATGTTTAAGTGTGCAGTAACTCTTTAATTTTACTGCTGTTTGACTGTGTGCTCATATTGATCTTACCCTGCTTTCCTATTCCCCTGTTTGATTTTATTCATCATGACTCGAACGGAAAGTTCAAATTAACACGGTTAGAGCTACAGTTCGTCTTAATTTGTAAACCCTTATAACTTATAACTTCCTAAAAAACCATACATATGGTGGCAACTGTAGATGCAACTGCATGTTTATTTCTCATTTCAGCCTCCATGTATAGCTTCAATTAGTGTGTTTTTATGATTGGTAAGAAGCATAGCCCTTTAAAGCATTCACTTATAGCATGGAAGTGCTATTTCCATAATATTGCATGTAACAGCTACAATTGTTTGGTCTGCTGTGGTAAGATGGAACATATTTCCATACACATATTGTTAACATTTTGGCTCTGACGCAGATAGCCTCTCAGGCTATCCCCAGCTTGAACAGATTTGTTGTCACTCGCTGTGGGTAATCCCTGATCCTGCCTTTTCTGAACAGAGTTTGAATTCATTGTTTGCAGCCACCAGTAAGGAAGTTGCTAACAGCCTTCCAGGAGTAGTGCGTTATTGTACAATGGAATTTGAGATTAATATTGACTGGCTCATACTAAAGAAATACCTTGACAACACAGAATGTCTAGCAAATTAATTGTAATTGCTTTTATTTACTTTGTCTTCAAATGCAAATTGAATCCTCAACTGCACTGAAACTACAAAATACTCAATATCTTTATCCGACTATCTGTATGTCAATTTGGCATTTGAAAAACTACTGTGAAATTTATAGCGGGTATAGGAAACAATCAGTGTTTCAATTGGAGTAGAGAACCAGGCTGCTACCCACTTACTTACAGTCTTTGAATTCCCTGTTTTCCAGTTGTCATGCTGCGGTTTATAATGTGTTGACTACCTTCCTGGAAGTTGTTTATCTGCTCTTTGCTGGGGCTTAACACAACGTTTTATTGATGTTATTATCACTTTTTGGTTAAACTCAAATTAAGCTGTGCCATGGCCTTTCACTTAGACACAAACAATAGTAATTACCATTTACTGTTTTGTCAGAAGAAAATCTGTCTGTTATCTTATATTTAACATCGGTTTGCTTGCGTTTGAGGATTTGTTTACTCATTCAGAGCAAAATGGTACTGGAAACAATTGCAATACCCATGAGCAGCACATTCACATTATTTTCTTAGACACATTTCTACAGCACAACTGCTTTTTCTATGATGCCCAAAATCAGACATTTCAGTTCTCTATACATTGCAGATACATAAGCTTCAAAGAAAAAGCAAAATCCACATTACAGACCTTTAGATTTTGATCTAAACAACCATTTGAAATACAGTATGATATATTTAGAAAAACTTGCTTGGTGCAAGAGATGAGTTTACTGGAATAAAGCCTATATTTCTGTTGCAGAGGCATACGGAATGTGGAAGACAAAACTAATGCAGCTCCAGGTTTTCATTTTGGTTTCTTTTTTTTTTGTGCTTTCTTTTAAAAAAAAAAAAACCTTTATGTAATCAACTTTTCAGGACTTCTTGTTCACTGCAGCCAAAATGCATGACTCACTGATTTATATATATCTGCGCCATGCCGGTCTTTTCAAAGGCTTATTGGGTAAAATGTCTTTGTACTTTTAGCGTGCGATTGTCAGCCACATATGGGTGTATCAATTTTTCTGTCTTTCTATTGCCAGTTGTTGCACAAGCATCTTTTCCATCCACTTTGAGGCATTTCCCTGTCAAGCCAACATTCCAGCCACAGCCACACTGTCAGATAGGAGGAAATGATAACTACTTAAAACATCCTCACCATGACAGAGATTTCCAGTAGTATCTATAAACATGAACTTTGGAAAACGCTGCCTCTAAAGCAATGACTTTAACATTTGACCACGTTAAATTACAGTTACTATGGCTAGAAAATAGTAATATATAATAATGAAAATAATAGCGAGTCCAAGATCACGGGGGCCTGGCAACCATCAGTTTGCTTCATTACAGCCTGTGTTTAGACGGTGTTATGGTTTAACCAGCCAAAGTCCCCACCTGCTTCATTTTACCTCTGTCACTTTAGCTGCTCTAGCAGAGACACATGACCCATTAACACTGCGATGGCATGCTGGAGAACTTTGTACAAGAACATCTACCACGTGCCTCTGTCACGTTGAGAAACCAAAGGTTCTTTACTGACTCAGAAAGATCTCACAACTAAACTCTGCACGGCAGAATTATAACATTTTAAATTGTAGGACTAAATTTACACATTCAAGTTATTTCACATTTGGAGAATATATTCTGGCAAATTAATGGCATTATTTTATTACTAATAAATGCAGAGGAACTTATAGGGAACCAGTGGTATCATAATTAGAAAAAAAGAGACGGCCTTACTGTGGCAGTTGGTGGGATCTTGAGTCCCGTTGATGTTTCCATTGTCATCAATTGTTAGGAACCATTGCGTGCGGCTGAACAGCTGTCGGATGCGCACATCTCCTCCCTCCATGTAGTCGTAGTTCCTGGTGTGGCGCTCATGTTTGGAGCAGTTCATGATGGCGGCAAGTTGCTCTGGAGTGCAG
The DNA here is from genome assembly GCA_036023855.1 of Gadopsis marmoratus. Lineage (NCBI taxonomy): Eukaryota > Metazoa > Chordata > Actinopteri > Centrarchiformes > Percichthyidae > Gadopsis > Gadopsis marmoratus. Next base: position 12,815 of record JAVQJF010055892.1, on the reverse strand, counting down.
TCACTGTAAACCATACACACACTGCCGAACAGGAAGATTGCATGGAGGTACAGTCCCGAGAACAGATTTTGAAGGTTCCATGTCAGCATCCATTTGTGCATTATAATACAATGCAGTGGGGATCAATGAACAACATACTTAAATGTGTGATAGAGATCTGTGCGCTGTCCCTCAGCCAAGCGACCCCCTGACACTTGTGTTGTGACCTCTGGGTCCCTGTTCCTGCAGCAGGGATTCCTAGTGTGAGGTTGAGGCAGGGTGGTTGTGGGGGAGACTTTGTGAAGCTGGTTGAGGTCGGCTGAAGCTGGAGAGTGGTGTGAAGAAGAAGACAGGTGACAGTATTATGAGATGATCTTTAGTCCTCAGCGACAGTGTGCGTTGACTGCTCCATCCTCTCGAGACCATAGTGCGACAAGGGACGTCATAATCCAGTCCAGGAAATGTTATGCACTATAAAAAAGGCAAAGTAGACCTGTTTGATTCTACCTAATGCATTTTGAAAAAATAGTTATGCTCACTCAACATTTTTTGTTTAAGCAGCTTCAAAAAAATAATCATATGTTTACTGGAATTCATCCGGGTCTAGAGTAGAGCCCCCTTAAATTTTCAAACAACTTTCAAAAACCTTCTGGTTTTATGTGCATTTCCTAGCAGTAAGTCCAAATGTCTGTGGTGTACTACATAGGCATATGTCTCTGTCATGGAACCATAAAAGTGAAATATTGCAACAGTTCTCTTGGATTGCTTCACAAGTCTATGTTCTATAATCTGCATCAGCATACAAAGAAGTATGTACTTTCAAACAAACAAACTATGCTGCTTTAAAAAAATAAAAAAATAAATCGTAGCTTAATGACTTACATGTGCTCTGAGTGATGACGGGAGTTGTCAGTGGTGTGTTCCCTTTCGGCTAGAGTTTTAATTTGAAGACTCTTAAGTTCTAAAGCGTTAGTCTCAGTTGTAAACCAAGCCCAGTAATGCAGTAAAGCTAAGCAAGAGCTGGGAGCTCCTGTCAATTCCCATGGATGTCTCCCTGATTCTGGCAGGCTGACTCTGTGCATCTTCCACTGTCGTTGTGCACTCTGCTTAGATAAATGCCTCCCGCTGACCTCACTTGAGAGCAATTAGATCCCAACCAGTCAGCTGTCCCTGGCTGAGATGCAATGGAGAAACACCCTCTGCCTGCCTCTCACTGTCACACACCCACCGGACATGAGAGGGAGCTATAAACTCTTACAATAGCAGGATCTCCTTGGTATGCTCTCCTAAATACTTTAAGAACATTTGCATGCACACTCACCCTTGTAGAGCTTACTACAACCTGTCTGCCTTTGCCTAGAAACATCTTTCACTTAAATAGGTTTGTGCTGTGCTTGTTACAAATCTCATAATGACTCACATTTACTCAAGTGATTGTTAAGATATTTGCTCTGATGAAAAAGCTTTAAAGAATTTCTTCCCTATCATTTTAAATGTCACAATTAATTAGTGGTTTTACTTAGCCGCACTGAATCATTGGTTAGGATTTATTGACTCAAGTATAAAACTTCAAAGAAGCCCTTTAGTTCTCATTCTTACTGAGTGTAATAGCAGGTAGCAATAAGTTATGGCTGGCAGGTATCCATCCAAGGGGAGAAAAACAGAAGACGTAACTGCTCAGAAGTAGTCATCTCTGTGTCAGGGGTCATGCACTCTTTCACTTTTCGTGTTTGTATTTAAAGTCACAATTTATTGCCTTACATACCTGGCCTTTCCTTGGACTCACTACTTCAAAAGTTTATATGGGCCCTAATGGCGCACTCCCCTGGGGAGGTCAGGACTGCAGGCCTGAGAGAGGGACTTCTGGCCGCAGCAGGTCTCCTTCTCATCTCTAAACTGGGGGTCATAAAGACCTGATCTATTATGTGTCACTCTGGCCTGTTAATCTGTCCCTTCTATCACCTCAGAGACAGTTCACACTCTGGTCTTCGTTTTGGATGCACAGGCCAAGGAAACATCACTTAACATATAATTTCATGCAGCCACCATATTACAAAATCCAGAGAACTAGACATTGAAATGAATGCAAAATCCTAGATTTTCATAATTTAACATGTCAGTATAACTATAATTCCATGACATGCTGTACATGTACTTTATAGGCAATACTTAATATACTGAATATTGTTCCAGACAGGAGGACAGCAGTTTAAGAGAATTTTACAGAACCTCTATCCATAAATTGCCACCTCATGGTGGAGGGGTTTCTGTAACTCTAGGAGCTGTGTTGTTAAGGGCAGGTAACACCTTGTAGGATCAAATTGCTGCCAGGAGAGGGGCCAGACAAGGTGATTCCAAAACCCCCATGAATTGGCCTCAACAGAAATGAGTGACCTTGGATGGAATCTGGAAACTGCTGTCCCCTCATGTAGACAGGCCTGTAAGGGGAGCTTGTAGTTGAGACCTTAGTGGCTTGGCCCATGGGGTGTGGTCATGCTCAAAACAATGCAGGGTCTCCATGTGGGCTCACATCCTCTGAGAATCTGTGCTGGGTTATAGTGTCATTATAGTGTTCTCTGTCCTTTCCAGAGATGCCTAAGAGGAATTGGGGGTATTTAGGGAAACACAGATTCCCTCAACTATGTGCTGAACTGCATCTTGGAGTATCCAGCCTCTTGTAATATCTGGGTGGTGTACTGGAGAGGGCACTCACTGCCACACCTTTTGTGGAGAAGGCATAGCCTGAGGATCCAGGGATGCCTTGCTCATTTCTCTGCTAGAGATCAATGAAGTAGTTAAAAATCCCCACAGGTTCCATGTTCCATGGAGTTCAGGAACAGTTCTTATGGACTGACTCCTGAACCCAAGTGATGGACTTGACGTCTCTTTAGATCTTCTTCATTGGTAAGATTGAGTTTGAGATTGGTGTGTTTCTACATTCTGACCCTCACCTACTATGTGGTCATCAACTGGAACCAAAAGAATATGATCACAGATACAAGCAGTTCACCATGTGCCAGATATCTAAAAGGACCTCAGACTAGAACTGTTGCTCCTTAATTTTTAATGGTGCCAATTGAGGTGAGTCAGGCATCTGATCCATATGTCTCCCTGTGGATGTATTTCTGCTGTGTCCATCTGTGTGCACACCCTGGCGCAGATCCAGAACATGCTTGAAATATTACATATCCTATGTGGCTTGAGAACACCTCAGGATCTCCCAAGAAGAGCTTGCCATGGCTGAAGAGAAGGACGTTTGGGTTTATTTCCTCAGCCACAACGGCTCAGACTTCCATGCAGTGAAACAAAAGGATGGATGGCTCTGCCGCGCCATCACTTCCTTTTCAATATGTATCTGCATGTCTCACCATTCACCATTCAAGTCAGTAACATCTTGGGGAAAGGTCACTTCCAGTACTGCGAGCACTGTAAATGTAAATCTTTGTAGAGCTTTTACAAGAGCCCCAAGTTCACAGGTTAATGAAGCTATCGTAGACCTTACATGATGAGGAAATGAGAGACAAAGAAGTTGTAGACTTGGCAGACTTCAAATTCTCTTTAACATATTCGTTTGCTGTGCCCACACTTCACCCTTGAAAGATGTCTTAACCATTTGACCTTGACTTGACTTGCACCATATCAGATTCATTTTTACAAGGGCATCATGAGGTTGCTTCAAGGAGGCTACAGCATGCCTGGAAATGTGCGTCCTCAGTTGACATGTCATGTATAGTATAATGTAATTACAGAAAACTTGTACTTGAATCTAGTGTGTGTGTGTGTGTGTGTGTGTGTGTGTGTGTGTGTATGAGTGTATACAGGTATGTGCGTGTGTGTGTGCAGGTAGTTTGGTTTTATAGCCTGAATGGCTGCCTGCTGCTGTTCAAAGATCAAAGGCCCAGAACTGTCTAGAGTTTACAGTAGCATGGGAAGTGCAGTGGCCATGAGGCAGGCACACTAAACATGCGTGAGTGAGCCTCTTTAAATAACAATGACTGTATGCCTTCACTTCAATCAGTCCCCGTCTCAACTTTGTTTATCTCTGTCTTTCTGTCTTTTTCTGTCTTGAGTTATTTGCTGGTTTGACGAGTGGAGGTTAGAGTTTTAAATCTTACAGCTCCTTTCAATTGATTCCCATTGTTAAATGTTATGTTAAATGTTGTTGAAGCCAGTAAGGAGTCTGTGAGGGTTTAGATGATTGCAGTGTAACACGCAAACATGCAAGCTCACCATGAACTCAAATCCCGTTCCAACTCCAAATTGAGACTAATCTCCAGCTCCAGCCTTGTTGTGTTTCTGCGTTTCTTGGTCTCATCCTGCTTTTTGTGAAGTTTTAGTGTTTGTTACGCTTCCGTCTAACCTTTCCTACACCACTGTGTATTGTTGTATTGTTTAAAAAAAAAAAGTTAGTTTAAAGTTTTCTTCCCATCCATCTCTGAAGGCTCACTCGATAAGCAGTTGTTCAACAAGTTGTTTTCAATCCCTCCCATGCAGGACAGGGATATTACTGTGTGATTTATCACCCTGTTGCATCTCAAGAACCTCTTAGAGCATTAACACATGAAGCTAGATCCACAGTTTAAGATAGTTTCCACTATTACTGCAGAGACATCTGCCTACACACAGTGTTTGCTCTCAACAACATCTAAAAGCATTCCTGGAGAGAGAAAAGCCTGTGTGTGTATGTGTGTGTGCGTGCGTGTGTGTGTGTGTGTGTGTGTGTGTGTGTGTGTGTGTGTATGTGTGTGTGTGTGTGTGTGTGTGTGTGTGTGTAGGTGTGTGTGTGTGTGCCTTTACCCTGTCTTGTAGTGATATGGCTGCATTTATGCTGGGAGGATGGATTATGTCTAAGGTCAGTCTATTCTTAGCACTGTTTTAGACTGTTTGGGTTTAGCTTTTGCTTTCTAAATTCCATGATAATTGGGGATCTCTAGGGATGGAGCCTCACAACTTTAACTCCGACTATAAATAACTAGCTCACAAACACACACACTGTACTCTCATGTACACACACACACACACACACTATTTTGCAACTTTTTTAAGAAAGGATTTTTTTGTAAAATAGCTGCAAACTGTTGAACTACTTGTGTATCCAGTTCAGTTCAAAAAGTGAAGTACTTTCAGTTAACTGGGAACAGATTCTTATGGATTACTGTGCTTTTCTACCCAATATCATGTCTCCCACAATTTCACCTTCTCTCAATCATAGTTAGTCTAGCCAGTTTAATGGGAATTAGATGAAAAGTTATATTTTCATGTTTGAAAAAACCTCATCTCACCAGAGATGCTTTAGCCCCCTATATATTTCGCTTAGATTCTTTTTTCTCTTAAATTATTTTCTACAAATCAAATGTGTCAAAAAATTATTTTTCTGCAAGTTAAATACTGTCTCACCAAAACAACAGGTTTCAAGTGTTACGGCTGTACTCACCATTTAAGGTAGTGTACAAAGAGGAGTAGTGAAGCCTTGTCTGTGGCAGCAGCTTTTGCAGTACTCTGTTAACACAACACGTGTAGTACACATTGTCACACACACACACACACACACACACACACACACACACACACACACACACACTCACTGCCAGTCTGCTGGGCTCTTTGACGCTTCTCTTCCTGGGTCCTGAGTTCCTGAGTGTTAGTGCCGTAAAAGGTGACACATGGCCACAGCTCAGGTTGTCACTGCTGCCTCTGCCTGATCTGAGGTGTCGGATGGAGGTTGCTAATGTTCCTTGTTCTCCTTTAATAAATGTTTTTACCCACAGGGATATCTTCTCAAACCTGATGTTAACACCACGCTGACAGCATTGTTTGCTTTAGAAATGTAATGTTATCCAGAATCTAAAGGCCATGTAGAGTAAGGATGAAGTGATAGATGTGAGTATTAAAAGTTAATTCTAGAGGTTTTCGGTATAACCTGCATTGATTTGTTGGTAGGGGTTGTAGGCAGTTGCAGTGCATTAGGACCAGTGTAATCGGCCTTGTTAGAGAATGTGAACTGGCGTTGTGCTTCACTGTGTTGGGGGAATACTCTGATCCCATCTAATGCAGGAACAGCTGTTAGGGATCACAGTCTTAACTGCTCACCATATCCGTTCATGTATCAGAAAAAGCAGAGCATTGCTTAGAAGGAGACGCTCTGCCTTAGTGGCTTTACAAGAGAAAGAGGTTCTAAAATAAGCACTTTGAGATTCTGAGTCAGAACAGTGGGCAGTTTACATAGAAACCTCTAATTCCATTTGTAGTTTTCATTTTCAGCATAATGGCATGAAGAAAACATACGAGCTGTTTTCTGGGGTATAACTGAGTCAAGGATAAGAATCTTTTGTTGCCCCCCATGTAATGTCATGTTCTCTTCTTACATTATCCCTCAGGTTGTGTTTGGATAGCATCATTTGTTTTTTGGGTCAGTTTTATGAATAAATGCCATACCATATATATGTATATAGTTGAGGGTCTGTGCACATATTTGTTTTGTGCTCAAAGACCGTCTATATCACTTGGTGTTTGGGGTATTTCAGCAGCGACAGTCAGACTGTGTAGCCATATCTCATTTCCACCACATTGCCAACCAAATCCCCAGTCTAGTCCACATTGTGTAGATGTAAGGGTGGAGGTTTTAAACACCTGGGCTGCAGGGGATGTTGAAGTTAGGGTTATCTGGTGAACAGTAAATGGAGTCGTTAAAAATCCTCAAGAGAATGGCATCAAAAGCTACCATTTATATCATATTTATGTATGCCATTGTCTTTTCATATCCATTTAGTGTCAGAAAGACTGAAAAATCAATTATCTTTGCAGACTAGGGTATATTTTCCCATAGATTTACACACAGAATGTAGTTCCTGATCCCGGATGACCTGTAATAACTTTGGTGATCTCTTAATCATCACCAAACATCATCATCATGCTAATCTAAAACATTATACATGTTAGCATGCTGATTTTAACATGTAGCCTCACTAGCATGACTGTAGACTCAGGCTGTATTTGATGTACTACATACTGCATACTGCATACTGCGGTGCTTTGCATTGTGGGACACAGTAGGCAAGGTAGACTGGTCCGAGGCATACTGGAGATTTTTTCCGAATCAATATGACAGCCAATTATTTTTGGCAAACTGCAGATTTTGGTACATGCTACATTTTTTGTGCTCTGCCATGCATTGTATCTCAATTATTTTTACAATAGGGAGTTCTTTTGGAAAGTGAGCACATTGACGGAATAGGCAGTTCTTTAATCTATCAATATGATACATCTTACATCATATGAATGTAACTTTTCATAGTACTAGCAGTCCGTCAAAGTTCTACATATTGCTACTGTCTCACAGGCAAAACAGTGGGTGGTAAAAGCAAATTTTTTTATGGTCCTTGTATGTCATTTGTTATTTCTGTTTGCTGCTTATTTCTCTCCTCAGCCAATTCTTGAAAGGTCAAATTGCTGTGGTCACATCCACATGAAGCGTCACTCCATTTTTGTTAACCTTTCATGTCTGAATCTGAAGCCTGTAACATTCACGGTAGAATTGTCGCTAAAGTAAATTGTTTATTGGAAAGTATTTCTGCTGACAAACCATGAAAAATTGTAAAATGCTAAATGGCAAATTCCATGCCAAATTTAAAGTACAAGTCAAGGATTATGAACATGGAGGTCTTGCTGTCTTTCTCTTTCCCTATCCCTCTCTCCTGTTTTATTTACTGACTTGTTTTTTTCCCTTGCTTTTGACCCATCTTGTTGTCTTAACTTTAATATCATGATGAGATATGTTTATGACCAGGAGTGAATTTAGAAGTTTCATATAGCTAAATACTATATTATGCTCTCGCTTTCACCTAAGTAGCTATTCAGATGCCCTTTTTCCCTCTTTCTCTAACTGTCTGACAGTCTATCAAAAACTGCACTAACTCTACATTGTTAACGAGTCAGAGCATTCATTAGAGTCTACGTTTATATGATCCTTTTCTTTCCCAGGACGTCAACTGATTGTTGAATGTGGTTTGAGTCTGTTGATATCGAAAGTAACCATTAAAAACGTCCATTGCACATACAGGTGTAATGTTTTATATTTTGAGTAAATCTATATTTAAATTGGAAATTGCATTTTTGTGGAATAACTGGCTGTTTTAATGATAAGGATTACATTCAAATAGAAATCATCATTCCCATGCATGAATAACAATTGAAGGGGCTGCTACTATATACATATTTTAGCATTTGAACTAAACAGTTCTGATACTCTGCTAACTATTAGGCATCAAAAAGTAGCTTGTATATACAGGTCAAAGTGGTGCTACAAGTGATACCATAATACATTTATATGTTACATACATTTAAGCCTAGTTCTGAATATATCATTTTTTTAATTGTATTGCAGACTTATTTTAGTGAAACGATTTCATCACTTGTTGGTAAGTTCAGTATCAGAACTGGACTATCCAAATGAACTGTGATCCTAATCACTTCCAGCAGCCATGTGTTATCTAAAGAGAGCTTTATTTAAAGAATGATCTGAAATTAATACGTCAGATAACACTCTGTACTCTGGCAGATTGCTGTCACGATCGTTTTCAGAACCACAGTTGCTTTCCTCTATGACACAAAATACTTCCAGATGAGTGTCTTATTATTACTCCAAGTCTCTACATTACTCGCTCAGTCCTGTTTCTCTCACTCCACTGTCTTTCTCTAGCCATTGCCTCTTTGTCACATCAGATGCATCTCTCTCAGCCCACGCAGCTGGAGTGCAGGTTGTTTGACAATAATAATAACATGTTAAAACTCCTGCACAACATGCTTTTAAAAACAGACTAACACATAGCGTCCTAATAAAATGCTATGGCTCATCTAATCGCAGCTCTTTACATTCTAGTCTAATCATAAAAAATTGAGGGGGGCGTCAAACTGTAGGGTGTAGTGATAATAACATGTGTGAGGTTCAAACAAACCAAGTGTATTAACTTCATGAAAAGAGCCATGTGTGGGGCTTCACTGAGCTAAATGGAGCACCTAATGAACCTGGCAAAAACTGTTTTACACAGTGTGTCTACGTTCACACAAGATGGGTCTTGTCATTAAAGTATCAACTCATATATTCATTCATTTTTGATGTAAATAGTTCATTTATGAGTATGTTTTAAAACAAATCTCAGAGCCATGCTGGCGTCTGTACTGTAACTACCAACGTCAGCATGCTAACATGCTCCAAAGGAGCACATCAGCTTCAGCTACACTTTATTAGCCTCAGCTGTGTTTAGGCTCTGCTGTGGCATAATGCTAACATTTACATGATAACTGTCTTTTCAGTAGAAAAGACGAGAAGTTATTGGAGTTTGCCTCTAGGAACTGCCCACTCTAATATTTTCATTCCTATCATCACAAGACAGAATTGATGCCAGGCATGTTGTACCATGGGGAAAAAAATTAAATTGCAGGAGGCATATTTTTAGTAATCAGTCTTGAATCGGAAACGGAATGAAAATTGGGTTTATTGCCAAGTACAAGGAATTTTATTTGTTGTTTGGTGCATAGCAGTAAATGTAGCAAGAGAAAATAAAAACAAAGGTTTTTTAAAAAGTATTACAAAAGTCAAGAAATATAAATTCAAATAGAAAGAAATTGACAATAAAAATATGAAAAATTATTATAAAAAGTATGTACAATATAGCAATGCACCAAGGCGCCATCTAGCTTTTGGTATGATCACTTCCCTTATCTCCCCCTTTGTCATTACCGCTGTGTCAGCTTTACTGAACAAATTGTTGTTTCTTATCAACTTCCAGTTCATTTAAGTATGAACTGTACACACAATGATTAGTCACTGCTTTACAACCTTCACTTTTCACTCTATATTAGTGGCACTGGGCAACATGTGTGTGTTTTAGAATCCAAAAATAAAATATTGTGCCCTGAAAGTAGATTCTCTCACACACACACACACACACACACACACACACACACACACACACACACAAAATGCCCAAAGCCCAAAAATAAACAAAGAAAGTGAATGCCCTGTGAATCACTTGTATGGAACACTTGAGTTGTGGTGTGGTTTGGAGTTGTTACAGACATACAGAGAGGCCAGCAAGTCTGACAGCGAGTGAAGACACCTCCGTCATAAGGAACGCACACACACACACACACACACACTAATCAGCTGTCCTTCACTTTTGTATCGCCAATGTGAAATTAGTGAAAATAGTAAGCAGACAAAAAGGACTCATGAACAAAATTAATCGTGAGTGGAAGGCCAAATAAGATTCCTTCTGGGGCAGAGCTCGTTTTGGATCCATCTGAAGTCCTCCTTAATCTTCTCATAGCTACTGGCTTTAGTGGAGCCATAACCATAACACTGAGTCACTCAATTGTTCATTAGCTTCTGAGAGGAATGTCTGTGTCATGTGTTATGACAGAAGATAACGAGAGCCAGTATTTTGTCTTTTATTTTTATAACCCTCATTACAAAAGGATGACAAGTTCATCGATTCATGAGTGCACGCAGACCAACACACACACCCAGCACACACAAGTAGGAGTTTATATGCAAGGAATTCTCAAAACATCCATGTTTTGAGAAATCAAATCAAGTTTACGTCTATTGCTTTCAACACTGAGCGTAATCACAATGGAATTATATGTTTATTTGCATCCACAAGTCATTCATCCATCATTCGTGTTCCTTTGTCTAATTGCATCATCTATGCAGATGTCATATGTAAGTGAATCTGTGTGTGTGTGTGTGTGTGTGTGTGCACATGCCGAGGCTTGTCTGTGTCCATGTGATGTATCCATGTGGTTTTATTTTTGACGGGTAAAGCACCGTGGTCTGTGTCTTTTAGATAACAGTGCCTCTCAATCTCTGTCGTGCCTCCCTCTCTGTCTCATTGTAAGGATGGATGTCTTTTTAATGGTTTGGGTGGGAGAAGCAGAGCACAGCTGGAGAACAGGAGCTGGTGTTGGAGGGAGAACAGACACATTGCCCCTTTGAATTCCCGATAGCAGCTAACTCGCCAGGACGTTTATGTGTCTGCCTAGTGTGATTGGCCTTGTGCTTGCTGGGTGATTAGGTGATGATCTATATTATGGCATCAACCTGCGTTTTCCTCCATTTTTCTTGTCTGTGATTCCGTCCACCTTTTTTTATCTCTTGACCTTCATCTTGACATGCTCAGTGTCACGGGCTGAGCATCATTCGAGCAAGGTCACGTGTCAGAGTCTCCCCGTGTTTCATTAAAGTCCTGTATCACCTTGGAAGTCAAGACTTGCCATTAGAGGGGAGGAGAGTTTCATAGCCAGACAGTGGTTATTGTGTGCAGAGCAGGTGTTGTCTAGAGGAAAGAGCCAGGTGCGTGTTGTTTTTGTAGAATATGTGTTTGGGTGTGTGTGTCCAACAGAGACCAGTGTGAGTCAACGTGCGTGAGAGAGGCCAGGCCACAGGCCAGAGGAAATAACTTTTGAACTGACCTGCTTTATAATCAAAGGTGTGCTGCTGTCGTCCGCTTGAACAAAACATGCGGCGTAACCTACGACTGCAACATGTGTTTCTGTTTACCTGTGACATCTGTTGTAGGGCAGCACTTGGAACATTTACTTAATTGCCATTCTGCTTGGTAACAAAGCACACATAGTGAAAACAGTTCAAATAATAACAATTACTAGATTAATGCAGATGAACTATGCAGTCAATTTTTTAAAAACATTTCCAGTTAACTGTTATATAATATTCGGATGATGTCAAATTGAAAAGAAAAAGGTGAACGGTCATTTCTTGTGCTTTATGCATCACAGTTTTTAATTACTCAAAGTTCAAATCTGTAACTTTCCACACCTCCTTTTTCAGCAGTCGACAGTAACTGAAAATACGTTTGAACTACAGCAAAGATAGTGGCTGCAGGTTGCTGGAAATCTGCTGTTGTGAGTCAGCCATCGCAAAAACGTGTGCATTGATCGATTGTAAGTCGATGCATTTAATGCATTGATTCCAGTGTGCTGGCTTTGTTTTGAGCCATGTTTATTGGCATTGACAGGTGCAACTCGAAAAGTTGGGTAATGTCTCTTAAATCGAGTGTGCAGCTAGTCTGGGCGGAGTTGGTGACAGTTTTTGTGTTTTCCTATACTCCACCATACAGATGAATGTGGATATCAACTTGAAACAAGAAAAAGGCCATTTCTGAATAAACTGCGGCGTGAATGCTGTATGTTGAAAGGCTGACGCTAAACTGAATAACTAGCTTGAAATTTTGAATAATCCTGAAAATGTATGAATGATGTAGAATAATTTAATAAATATTTTGAACTAGTTGAGTCCCAAAAAACACAGCAGAAGACTAAAAATAAAGGATCTTTTTGTAGAAGAACATGTTTAACCAGTCCCAATTTCATAGGGACATTTGTCATCCGAATTTTGAAGGAATTTTTGAAAATTCCCAGTTCATTAAATTTTTCAAATGTGAATGAAATTATAGATTAACGCTGGTCTACTCTGGCTTGGATTGCACCTCATTTGAAAGTCACTTTGGACAAACGTGTCTTGTGGGACTTTGTCTATAAAGCACATGAGGTCCATATACCTTATGAATAACCATATAATGCATTTATGATGATAATTGTTATATACTGTGATATGTGTTTTAGTTATGTTCCTTATTTCTCGAATGTGTCCTTGTATAGGCATGAACCAAGGGGCTGGAGAGGTAGAGTGGCGAGCCATGAAAGATAGGGGGATGTGTAAGAATCTGGAGACAGAGAAAAGTGAGACAAGAGGGAAGTGAGGTTAGAGGCAGATGTTGTTTTGACTAACATGTTCGCCACAACAGCAGATTATGGGG
>JAVQJF010055875.1:0-16528 GCA_036023855.1 Gadopsis marmoratus | reverse complement strand
CATCCCCTCACACACACAGAAACACACATACACACCCACACACACAAGTGCATTGCAACGAGCCTTGCAGCATACATACATTCATGTCATGTGGAGTTCACACACAGCTGCATATTAGCTGACATGCTGGCCGTCATATACATCCTGGTTTACACTATGGGGCCTCTGCGCTGAGAAAACACACCAGAGACACAGAATCAGGATCCTTTTTCTCTATAATTTGGATACAATGAGGTGAGTGTAGTCTCACCCGTGAATGAAATGGCACTTTGTTGCGTATATGCGTCTGTAATGCTGAGAAATTATGGCGTAAGCAACAATTACCCTAATTGAACATTCCAGAGCAGCCCTGCAAAATGGCTGCCGAGCCGGCAGGCTGTCTGTGATGGCCGACAAGAGTGTGTAGGTCTGAGGTGTGTGCGTGTATAGGTGTGCATGTCTTTGTGCATGTGTTTGTGTGTACACCTGTTTGTATACGCGTGTGTGTGTGCTGTGTGTTTATGTGAGAGTAATCCTGCTTTTGCTTTTTACTGACTGCGTTGTGTCAGGGGAAGTCTCCGCTCACTGGAGAACTCTGCTAATCCATAATTACCAACCTCAATATACCTAGACTGTAGGAGCCATTATGTCAAAACCTTGACTTTAACAGTTGATGATTGTGTTTCCTGACAAAAATCCTACATTTAGCATCGAAAATAAAACTCGGATCGCCGCTTTAGTGATGGTGGTGGGAGTCGCCAGAGTCCCTTCGGCCTCACGTCCACCATCTTCAGAACATCTGCATTTTCCCAGAACAGCATTAAGGTGCTGGATGTGTTCTGCCAAAGAGCTGACCGTGTTGTTTCTTTACAGCTCTCTGCCTCACCAGCCCAGCACCCAGCCGGCCGCCCAGCCAGCTATCCAGCCATCTACCCATCCATCCACCCAGGACGTCAGCCAGCCAGTCAGCCGGCCGGCCCTGCCCTTCTCAGAACTGGCAACCTGCAGGAGTCATCAGGGTTAGTGCGCCTTTGGCACGCCTCTGTGCCAAAATCATCTGTAAGCATCTGGCAGGAACTTGTAAATTTATAGATCTGCACTTAAACCAAAGGCCAGACAATCAAATAATATACTTACCTAAGAGAAAGAGAGAAAGGGGCGATCCACACTGCTACTGTTCCTGATTTATAATAGTAGATTGGACAGGTCAAGAGATATGCAGTGGTTTCATTTTATAGCACATAAACCAATGTTTCATTGTAATTGTAGCGGAGCTATCGAGTGATGGCAATTTTGTTTGTTTAATATATGCTTGTATTTCTTTATGCTTTAACACAAAGCGAACAATGACTCTAATGTCCTGAGGTTAATTTTCCCCCCACATCAATTCTCTTATGACACTAGTCCAATAAAATATCTTTAAGAAAGAGCAGCTATGAGAGGTGGGTACCTTCTTAAACACACACACATGCACCACACACTTTTGTACTGAGATAAGCAGTATTCTCTTATTTACATACGCTTTTCTTCCATTCACATTAGGCTACATGCCCACACAAATACACGCACACACTCGCACAGATTATAAGAATCGCTGGATTAATTTAAAGCGGTGCCGTTTTGCTAATAATTCAAATACTGCAAGCGCTAGCATTTTTTGCAGTTCATCAGGGAGACGCTGTAAAAAGACAAAGCTGAACTAAATGACTACCAGCGCTCAGGCCTTATCGCAACTGTTGGTGTGCGGCTTGTGCTCATGTAAGAGAGAAAACGAGTGTGTGTGTGTGGGATTGTGCACGCACCGAGCCTTGAATGTGACAGTCAAGGGTTGGGCTTAGACATTAAAATCTCTGCCGCTGTTTCTAATGCATTTGCCAAGCAGCAGTGTGGTCACACCATTCAGTCAAATGGCGGAGACACAGCAGAGAGGAAAGATGATGATGAGGGAATGCATCGCTGTACTGTCACTGCAACAGACCGCAACGCGCGTGTGCGTGGGCCACGTATGTGAATGTGAGATACCTCTGCTATTTGCTATTGATTGGCGTGAACCAGGCTTATTTCTCTTTTTCTATCACACTCTCTCAACTATTCCTAATGTCTAAAATGCAAAAACTAACTAGCCCCCAAAATACAGCTTAAAGATTTAAAAAGGTTATCTTATTACATGGCCTGCTTTTCCATTTGCCATTTTATATACTGACAATTGTTCTGAGTAATGATCCCAAAGACCGTTGTACATTTGAAAGTATTTTAGTACTTATATTATCTGGTAATTATCATGTGCAGAGTTACCAGAGGCCCATTTAGTATTATTGGGTCCCATTTAAAAGAGCTTCTGGTATTCACCGCTATGCTAACACCAATTTAAGAATAAGACCATAAAAGAGATCAAGTTAGAAAGGTCGGGGTAAAGACATAATCTTGTTTTGTTAACCTATTTAGTTGGAAAGATATTGATGTTCACCTTTGAGTAAAGGGAACATGAGGACATAATTTTGTGTGTGTGTGTGTGTGTGTGTGTGTGTGTGTGTGTGTGTGTATCTGTGTCTGGCAAAGGGCCTTTTAGACCTGAGTAAAGAGGAAATGGATGCTTGGCAAATGCTCAGCCAGCATCCTTATCACTGCTGCTCTCAGAGATGACCACCACAGCTCCTTAATAATGGACTCAAAACACAGTCATTTCTATTTCTGCTCATTACAGATAACATTAATGCACAAAATAATGTATCATGATTCAGGAGACTGTTCATTTCTATTAGTGCAGTAATTTGGGGAAAGGCAATGCGGCACACAAACAGGGGAAACATGTATAGAAAACTAAATAACTAAGTAGTGTAAGTGTAAGATTGTAATAGTGTTTAATGAACTGCATTTCCTGTATGAATGGAGCTATATAAATAAAGTTTATTATTAATGCCAGCGGAGATCTGCTAGTTAATAGTGTGGGTCGAAAATGCAGAGATGGGGAGGATGTTCTCCACAGCAAAGCTTTTTGCCTCCCTGGCTTCCATCCCAAGTGCAGACAACAGACGTCGTCATTTTCCAACTCAATTTACAGACGCATTAGGAGATGCTGAGGCGCGCCCATCTCTCTCAAATGCAATCAGGGCTGCCTGTGTGTTTTAAGAGGATATTGAGGGTGCCATCTTTATCAACTTCTTTTTGACTTCCACTCTTTTTTAGACCCATTTTCTGACAAAACAAATTGCAAAACATAAACAGCTGCATATGGATTCTTTTCATGACTGCGCTTTATTGATTTGTCTCCCTTTTAGGCTACATGAAAAAGGCAAAGAGGGCTGCCTGATTTAGATAGATTCAGATTTCCTAAGGTAAGTTCGAAATATACCTGGCTACATTCTCTTGAGTTTAATATCTATCCATCTATGTCCACCTGGTTTATGTCTATCTTCTCTATTGTAAAATGAGCAATGAGCAAATGAGCAAGTTCTGTTTCTTTACCTTTTTGGCTGTAAAAGACAATGTGCTTGAATTTATATGAAAAGTGCCGACTCCCAAGTCTCTGTGTGCAATTTCTTAAATGCTTTAATTCATTAAATTGAAGACCTCATATCCCATAAATAAAGATTCATGCAGTATTTTCAACCCACAATGCAGCTTCATTTTTTATTTAAGTTTTAAAGTGCCTAAATTTCTATATGTGCAGAAATGTTAATAGGGATGGCAGTAGGGCCTGTTATATCTTATGATAATTATGTTTTCAAATGATGATAGTGAGTTTAATGCAGGCTTTATGCATGTCAATAGGATTGATACAATACTTCCTTTTTACATCTAATAATATTGCATTCGATATTTCTTTTTCAGTTAGAAATAACCCACTTTTGACAGATATTTTAGTTGTTGAATTGATGTTCAATTCAGTTCCAGGTAGCATTAAAAAGCTCTTTACATTTGGCTTCGATAGCCTGAAAGTGTGCCTCTCTCTCCCTGTAATTGATTTCACACCTTTGAGCCTCACAATAGTTTTCTGAGTGCACTTAGGGGAAAGATTCAGGACAAAGTCAGCTTGGGAGGTACATCCATGTAGATCTCCCTGCGCGCACACACACACACCAGCTGCCTACAGTCCTGCACTGTTAATGTCCTGTTTGACCCCCAGCTAAAGATATGACTAATTGAGAGCTTGGGTAAAAACTGAAGTGAGCGTAGCAGGACGCAAGACAAAGGATGGGGGCTGGGAATGGCAGAAATGAAACGAGGTGGTGGGAAAAAAAAACAGGGTGAAGGAGTTATTAAGAAAAGAAAGAGATTGCATCTGTTATACTCCTATCTATAGTTGCCTTTCAATTCCTTCCTTTTCTCAAAAATGTCACAGATTCATTCATCCTCTTATTCACCCTTCATTATGGTCTGTATCAGCCCATTTCTTACACCAGCTGTTTACTCATCTGTTTCACTTTTGATCTTGTTTCACATTTTTCCAGTGTATTCCTTCTCTACCTGTTTAACATGTTTTTCTCCTTCCCTCCCTCATATTTTCAAACACTTTTCACTTTGCTTTTTCTGAATCACCCACTAAGAGAAGCTACGACGACAGCAGATTGATCTCGCACACAAATGCATGCATGCAAATATTGATTATTCCTCACGCCGTGGACATGTAGACACACAAAACATTATTCAAATGTGCTGTTAAGTGGCTGCATCGCTTCAGCAAATCTCTTTTACCGCTGAGCAGCGGCAGAGATCTATAGCGCTCAGGTGGAGGAGGTCTCTCGAAGCGTGTGGACGTTATCTTGAAACGAAGGGCTGGCTGCCATAGCAACCATATGATGAGGCAGGCAGGGCTATTTAAAGGAATTCAGCTGCTGCTCGCATTCCCGTCAGCTTCACACCGGTCCAGTGAAAGACAAAGAGATAGATGTGAATGCAAGAAAAGAATTCCACCCCTATAATCTAATGTCTGGTATTAAAGCTGGGTTATAGAAAGGAGTGAAATGCAACAAAATCCTAAGTAACAGTCTAAATGAAGGGTTACATACTAACGAACAATGTTCACACATTTATTCTTGTGTGCTCTGTTAGGAGTTTGAATATTTGTTTCATTTGAGCTAACTCTTAATGTAGAATCTCCAGCCCGTGAGATTCATGTTAGGTGTTTTTGTTTTGTTCACCACTCCTTAGATAAATAAATAAGATATAATTGCAGCATTTCCACCTAACAACGTAGCTAAACATATGAATGCACTGTCTTGTCATCTTGGTGAGATCATGCTGCACACATAAAATGGACATGCATGCACGCACTTTCCTGCCAAAATGAATGCACATTGGTGACACAATTTCCTGTTAAAATATATGCGAATATGAATTGAACAATGTAGCCAAAGCTCCTTTGCACAATAGTGGATTTTTTTTTTTTTTACGGTGATGTGCATATGCTTGAATTAGCTGCAGAAGCAGCCACTGTAATGCAACAAAACATACTTTTTCTCTAGAGAGGTATTTCTCAGTGGACAGCAACACAAGTGTGAGCGGAAGAACAACTGCTGTACACAGTGCCTTGCATGCCAAACAGCAAACAAAGGAAAGCATGATTTCTGAAATACATATTTTACACACGTATTCCTCTGTCGTTATAGTAGGTTGTTTCCCATCACCTACTGAGAGAATTGCAGTATTTTAACTTTAACCACCTGTGTGTCTCTGTCGAGATTTAACTTTGTTAATAAGATCTGAGCCTCTTTCACTCCTCCACCTGAGCCTGTCACCAAATGACAACCCAGAGAACACTGTTTTGAACACAGTGTACAGGTTATAGAACTTAGCAAGTCAAGGCATATAGATCAAGCATTTAAGCTGATGTTTTTAAAAGATATTGGTTCTAGATTTCCTGTAGAATTAGACAAGGAGACATTTAGATTCTACTGCTAGTCAGGATGGCCTAGTAGACAAACTACACATACATAACAAAAACAACATACTTTAATGTAGAGCTAATTCGATAAGTCCATAAATTGATAAGTCAACTGACAGAAAATCAATTGGCAACAATTTTGATAATCGATTCAACCTTTAAGAATAATAAATAAATTACTTAGTTCTAGCTCCTCAAATTGGATTTGATGCTTTTCTTTGTCTTGTGACTTCTACATTTTATAAACTAAACATTTAATTGATTAATTGTGAAAAGAATAGTCGATAATGAAAGTAATGATTAGCTGCAGCCATTAACAGACTTCTACTGATTGGTCTGTCCCAGAACAACCAGTACACTGAACCCTTACGTGTTCCAGAAATGAGCATCAGCTAAATGCCTGAGATCAAAACAACATAGGAATCTTCTTCACTGGTCGGGGCTCGCAGGGTTGATGATGGGTGATTCTTCCTCTCCCATAAATAAATGCTCCTGGTTTTTATGTCCTTTTATCATGCTGATATTCTACAACATTTTAATTTAAAGTGCACAATTGTTGGCAAAGCAGCCGGTGTTCTTTGATCACTCAGTTGAGTTCAGCGTGCTTTCCCGATACCTGTGAGAGCAGTCAGGAAGATTTAAAGTGCTTCATAGAAGCAAAATTATGAGTGACCTTTCTCGTAACATTGCCTCTGCTCTTCACTCTGCTCTTTATCTCATCCTAATCCCAACTCATTTCATATGCTAAGTAAAAGCTTATATCCCTCTTCACTGTACACACACACACACATCCGTCATTGCTGTGGTGTGATTATAAAATTTACATAGACGATGTTATTGGAGCTGTGGAGTGCAGAAGCACCAGAGCGGAAGAAGGGCGCTATGGGTGGTCTAATGCCTGTCAGGTGTAGAGCAATGGGGCAGAGACTCCCAGAATCCCTCATGTCTGGATTTATGATGAGAACTCAACAAGAGGAACCTCAGAGAAAGTTTCCTCGTGTCTTGGTGTCTCTCCTCACCTTGAATGGTTTCCTCAGAATCTAATTTACATGTTCTCTTTTCACAGCTGCCACAGATGTAGCGGAGATTAGGAGAGAGAGGAAGAGGGAGAGCTGACTCTGTGTCCCCCGGGGAGGACACAATGAGATGGAACTACTTCTCCACTTAATGGAAAACCACTTCCACCATCAGAGTGCCATCTGCTGGCTCGGTGGGGCGGGACAGCTGGTGTTGTGAATCAGGCCGCCGCAGTCCAGGGACCGGCTACTTCCCAACACCAGGGTCTCACCCTCACCCCTCACATCTCGACAGCCTTTCACCTCTGTCTTGATGCACTCACTGAGAATATATTATAAATTGCTGCTTTATACTCTCTTATGCCTGATGTAATGGTGATTAATTAATTGTGCTTAATTGTCTAAATCTGTGTGAAGTATATTTCCTCTGCATGGTACTGACTCAAAATATAAATCAGAAAAAAATAACAGAAAATATCCTAAATTGATTTTCACTAAATCACACCCCATATAACAAATACAACAAGGATAATGACTTCATTTACAATTACAACAGTATTTTTCCCAATGAAATATATGTTTCAAAAATGTGTCTGGCTTTATTCTTTTAATGACTCAAAAATATGAAGAAATCACTCTTGTTATTTAGTATTTGTTGTATTTTGTTCAAAATGAAATTACCCCTGTGTTTGAATCACACCTCCTGAATAATGAATTATGACAAGTTTAACAGGTAGCAATTAGTTGTAATGAATTGACAATGAGATCCCACAGGGTTGGTTCTCCATTAATGACATGGTAAAAAAAATAACAATCAAATGGTCCCAATAACAAAATTCCTATTACTGGACATTTATGGCTTGATTCACAGGTATCGGATTTTGGGGGAGACCGGTTAGGGAATATATCCATATGCCCTATGATGAGCGCTGTCAGCACTCTCAAATTTCAGCACACACCGATGTCTTTCCAAATATGAGACCAAATGTGATTGCATAATTCTCTGCAGTGAGACTGAGTGAAACACACACCCAAACACTGCAGGTCCTTGTTGACAGGAAGCATACATTTTGTGAACGCTTATTCTCCTTCCTTCTTTATCCTGTAAGACTCTTGCCGCCATGTTACTGACTTTTTGACGCAAGAGATCATTAACTGTTACTGTTAAAGGCTAATGCTGTGTCTGTGTGGAAGTCTGCAAAAACGGAATTTCATATTGAACTGCTTTAGCAAACAGTATATTATACAAGTTATTGGGTGTTTTTGTAGACCCTGGACTTATAGGCTACAGCTGTACGGGTACCTGATTATATTTTAAGAAGGAAATCCCTACCTCAAGGTTTGAGCATGTCTCTGAACACAAAGCAGAATGTTAAATATGTTGTTTTACATTTTAGGTATCTCTTATATTTGAGCATTTTTATGTGAAGGTCATGCTCCACCAGAAAAGTACCTGAATGCAGGTTATATACTGTATGTACCATGTGGTATTGTAAACCTCAACTCAACAGCTGAGCATGAGTGTGGAAATGGTAGCGTATAAGACAATAGTAAGTACCTCTAATGTTCTAACCACAGCTATCCTCTTGGGCTGCTGTAGCCATAACTGATCATTTCCAGTCATTTCAGAATAAAAATGTATTATTCACTTTGTCCAACAGAGCTGAATACCAGCACCACTCTTTTGGACTATGTGTTCATCCATGATTCTAGACAATATACTTGTAAAATATAGGCTTCCCCTTCCCAGTTTGTATAACGGTCAGTTTCAATTGTTGAATGTGAAATAGTTCTCTCTGAATTTTGTATTGTTTCTCATAACACTTTCGGGTGTATATTTTAAGACGGGATAAATATATTTATAAATGTCAGAAATTATAGTTGCATCAAGCTGATGGAAAATATACCACGAGATAGTCATTTATATAGATATAGTTTTTCAGTGAAATCGCTATAATTTAGCTGCGCCCGTTAATTCAATTTTTATTTTTACTTCTATGGTTGCATCGTCCGCTTCTATTGTTATTTAGATTCTGTCTTCATGTGCAGTTCATTCATTTCTTTGAGTCACTACAGTTTCCTTTCATGACTCGTTCACTTCACCTCGTTGGCGGTCCAAACACTGCGCATGCGCATTGCGCAGCGTGACCCGCGCACCTTAGTTCGTAAAACGAGTGGTGGGTCGGTGTGACGCAGGTTTATTGTAGCAAGTTACACTTTACTCGAAAGCACCTTTTCATAGCAACCAAGTAACTGTTTGGTCACATTCAGCCGTCAGCATGTTGCCATCTTCTAGCAGGGTGAAACTTAACCGAGTCGCGTTAAAAGACAGTATTGGGGTAAATCTGGGGCCGCGGCGGAGACGAGTAGCGTCGTCGCAGAATGACCGCAAAGAACAAGAGGAAAACCGAGTAGTTACTGAAGCAGAGTCGGCGGAGGGCGCTGCCTTTGTACCTAGCAACAATGAAACCGTCCAAACGGGCCCAGAGCATGTGGCCCACACGGCCGGTAACATCCCCGAAGGAGAGCCGGGGGAGGTTTGCGTAGGTGCGCAGAAGGCAGAGAGGAGAAATAATGTAGAGACGTGCGGAGACAATGACAGTATGGCGTTTAAACAAGAGGGGCCTTACAGCAAAGGCAAGTATCAACAAACCAAACCAAACACCAGGAGCAAGTGTAGGTTGGTCAGCCTCGATAGGCTCTGCGACCTGAGGTTCACTTGGGGCTTCTGCACTGGCTGCGGCAGCACAGAAGCCCGAAGTAAACAGACCGAGGTCAAACCGGGCGGCGAGGTCTCCGAAATGTCCCACCGAACGGGGTTTAGCAGCGAGGCGCCCTCGGCCACAAGTGGGGACACAAAGAAGTCTAGCGTAGCCAAGTCAGCCGGTAGTAGATGTAAATCCAGGCGAGGGAATATTAAACGTAAACCTCGTGTGACCCCCGTTGCTAAAGGCGGCAGGGACAGAGGTAGCGAGGGTCAGACCAAAGTGAAGGCCAGGTCCACTGGGAGGGACCCTCGGTTTGCTGCCGCCGCCGCTGCTGCTGCTGCTCCACAACACACGGGACAAGTACGAACACGGTCGATACCCGGCGGACTGTCAAGTAAGGTGCACTTTAGCTGTGTTGTTTGCTTAAGGTCGGATAGTTACTTGACCACGACTTGGACTTATTTTTTTTTTTTTTTTTTAACTGAGGATTTGTGTGCCAGGCGAAGTAATTTTAGCTAACCCGCGTATATTTTCTGCCGTAGTACTTAACGTGTGTTGCAACGTGCCAGATGCTAAAGCTAACGGCGCGGCTGAATCCCAACTTCACTGACCGAACTACCTGAAGCGTTTTCTGTCAGTGGATAAGTACCTAACGTAATGGGATCGTTCAAAATGTCTGCTAAATACCACGCAAATTGCAGTTTCTAGAGTGAATTAAGATGCTGACTGGCAGCTAGCAGTGAGGGAAGTCCCTATTGACAGAACCGCCATGTTCTGTCAATATCCCCTGTACTACCTTGGGGCCTGTACTTAGCTTGCTTTTTGTGAAAATACTGCACAGACAGGTGGTTTGTCAGGACTCAGTCAGATTGAGCAGGCTTCGCCAATTTGATTGCTGGATAATAAGGCTAGGAGGTTCTGCAGCATTACATATTTCCAATTGGGGTGGTGTAATCGTCTCTGCTCATCAGCTTACTGTTAACCCTAGCACACTGTGACAAATTGGATTCAAAACATAGTGGAATAGTATTGGGTGTACTTTGGTGTTGGCCCATTTATGAGTGTCCCCTCCAGAAGCCTGGAAGACAGTCCCAGATGCTTCCCGTTGAATAAGCTTGGCGAAGCAGCTCTGCACTGCTCTTTATCAGAGGAACTTAACCAGATGTGCATTTGCTAAACCAACCAGTCAGTCCCCATCATAGAAGACTCTTCTCTTGTAAAACCAAAACACACTATTTTGCAACACAAGAAACCATAAATCTCACCTTTGTGTGGCTCGTCCCCAAGTTTAATTTTGACTGTGGAATGGGCTCATTGCTGTTGTAACTGCGGTTCTCACCAACCGTAGTTGCAGTGGATCAAGTAATTGAACTGTATTTTTAGGTTTTGCGAGGGAAAAGATGTCAAGGATTTGGAGTAACTGGTTGATGTGGCAAATGCATGTCTTGCTAGCATCCCTAACTCTGATAAAAGCAGCGCACCGCTGCTCCCCTAAGCATTTTCTCTCATCTACTGTCTCCCTTGCAGCGGATTAGACCGTCCCAAGTGGGGATTTGGTCATTGTTTAACCAAAAAAAAAAAAGCCTTACAATGGTGATGGGGTGGGTTCCTTTTAAGCTTAATAATTCCAGATGGTGACTGTTACATTCACTTTTGCACAATTTGACATGGTTTTGTTTTCACTTGCAGATTTTGATAGAAATGCGCACCCAAGCCCTACTGAACTTGCTGGTTCAGAAGGGTCTTTGAGACAAGCTGTCAGAGTCTCCCGCTGTGATCTTTTTGGGAAAGGACAAAATAACAGTAGCCCAGAGCAGCCTACTCTTGAGGTTAAGATCAAGAAAGAAAACACTGTCATCTCGAAGAAGATTATCATATGGATAGACCAGTACCCGAAGGTGGCACTTTGTAACATAGCCCAAAATTGTGACGCTCTTTGTCAAAATTGTGGCTACGTGTTACCGCCGGATGTTCTCAAGACCAAGGTGGTGCATTGCTTCAAACAGGACATGAGAGCTGGATTTCGATTTCGGCCTGGTTGTTTAGAGCATAACGAACACAAACGGGATGACTTTGCTCTGGCTGAAAAAAGAGAGTTGGTTCCAATGGCTCAGTCTGAGAAGAGCGACTGTCCGACTCAGAATCTGACTGAACACCAGAGAGATGTGAAAAAGCTCCCAGATGCGCAGACATTATCCAGTCATACCACATGTTGTTTCCTCAAGAGTTGGACAAGTGAAGGCTCTGCAACCTGTTCTGCTTCTTTCTTACAAGGTAAACGTACAATAAAGGGGGAGTGCAGTACTGACATGTGGGACAGTTATGTTGAGGGGGATCCTGGGTCCGGATCTCGTCTCCTAGGAGCGGAAATTCACAGACAAAAAAGAATAAAGCTTGGGGATAGTGTTAATGACGGGATTTTGCCATCCACTCCAGATCTAGAAAGCAATAGTTGCAAACTCGCAGCAAAAATGGACTCTAGGGACCAAGAGAAAACATGCTTTTGGATGTCTGATGACCATCAGTCATGTTTAGAGCATACGGTTGGGGTCAGCAGCACTATTGGCTCAGCTGTGAAAGAAAACTGTGTCAAAACTTGTGGTGAGATAGACAGTCCCACAAAAGCTGATGCAGTGAAAATGTCATCAGAACTGTTCTGTCCGAGGAACGAAGTGCACACAGATGAACTAGAGTCATGCACCTGCCAGAGAGTGAGGGCCTATTTCAGAAAAAAATTGTTTTCTTGTGCACGCACATACATGTCCTGGCCCTTCTCTAACAGTGGATGGACCCGTACAGCATGTGCTGGTACCACAGCCGGTCCAGCAGAGTCTGCTGATCTATCAACTAGAGATAACAGTGACACTCCAAAAAATCAAAATCAGCCAGGTTCACCCAGTAACCGATCCAATGTCACACTCCCAAATGCACCCACAGGCCCCACTTCATGCACAACCCAGCAGTTTTCTCATCACAATGAAGAGAAGCGAGAAGAGGATGGACAAAGCATTTTAGCAGAGAGACACGGGACAAGACACGAAAATATGTCTTCATACTCTTCAGACAGCAAAAACATGGAGGTTTCTCCTCACTTAATGGAGGCTGAAGAATCACTAGCCAGCCTTCCCTCAGAAATGGCTACTCTTTCCGACCCAAGTCAGGGTGGAAGAGAGCCTGGCGCTGACGCACCAAAAACCGACAGCTCTCGGTCTACCCCCTCACCCTCAGCACTTGGCCTGAGTGACTGGGACACGGCCACTATTTTGTCTTCCAAGTCATCTCCGTTCACACATGGTGATTTGAGCACCCTCCCAACCACACCATCCTCTCTCCCACCTTCATCATTCCTACTGAAGAAAGTCAAAAGTGTTGGGTTGGCTGATGCCTCCTTAGCCAAATGTATGGTCAAAGCTGTGGAAAAGCCATTGTTCCACTGTGAAGAAATCCAAATGACGAGTCCACATGATTCTGACTCCTTTTATTCATGTGAATCCCCCTCCTCCTTCCCTCAAGATGAGCAAGAGAGCGAAGAGTTTCTCACAGGCAGGAGGAGCCAGTCAAAATTGGAGCCGTATTATAATGCAAGCGCCATAAACCACAATCTTGGAGCTGTAAAAGAGAGATCGCTGCACAATATCCTCAGAGAAAGGTGTGTGGAAACGGACTCAAGTGAGTTTATGCTTCCAGCAATGCTCTCTCCTGTCACTACACCACAAGGGTGCTCACGGGTAAGGTTCCTGCCCCAATGCCCAGGCTGTTCAGATGAGGAGGAAATAAACAAAGACACCAGCAAACACATGTTACCTGGATGTGACATGCCACAAACTGTTAGTGGCAATAATGAAACCTCGAAGGATTTTCATGTAGATGGTGGGGAAGGAGTCTCAACAGATTTCAAAACTCTAACTACTGTAACGGAACCTCAGTCTTCTCCCAGCAATGATGAATATGTCGATGATGGCAATAAAGAGGGAAGCCAGGATGAAAGTGATAATGAAGATGATGTGGATCCGGTTAAGAAAATATCGGAACAAAGTCCCTCAGACCCCAAAATAAAGGGCACCCTTGTCTCTGGTGTTCTGACAGAACCCTTCTCTTCTCCCAGCAATGATGAAGGCGACGGCGGATGCTTCAGTGATGGCGAGGGACAGCCACGGTCTGCTAGAGAAGAGGGATCAAGTCCATCTGAAATATCAGGCAGTGAAAGGGATCATATTAAAGCAGAGGCAGCTGGCGATACACAACAGGTCATTTTGGATGAAGTCACAGCTTATGAACAGGATATCCTGCTCGTCGACGTGATCCAGTTTGACCCAGAGCTGTTTGAAAACCTGCCCCAGAAAAGTTTACTGAAACTGGGCCCTGTCAGGGTTACTGAGGCCCTTAAAACCAGACCTGTTGTAGGGGTGAAGACTCTGTCGCCAAGGATAGATGGCGCATCACTGGGGTTTGAACAAAGGTAAGGTCTGACATTTGATCACATCTCCTTACAGCCAGATTAACTGTGTAGTCCATTACAAATGAAATTACTGTTATTTGTGTTTCAGATTGACCCCAATTGATATTGATTTTCACTGCAACAGCCCTGATATCACAGGTATGGTCAGTTCAGTCAGGATCTATTCTTCAATATATGTATATTTATTTATTTTTATAAATTTGGATGGCTGGGTCAGAACATCTCCAAAACTGCAGGTCTTGTGGGGTGTTCCCAGTCTGCAGTGGTCAGTACCAAAAGTGGTCCAAGGAAGGAGAACCGGTGACAGGGTCATAGGAGGCCAAGCTTCATTGATGCGCTTGGGGAGCGAAGGCTGGCCCATGTGGTCAGATCCAACAGAAGAGCTACTGTAGCTGAAATTGCTGAAAAAGTTAATGCTGGTTCTGATAGAAAGGTGTCAGAACACACAGAGCATCACAGTTTGTTGCATATGGGGCTGCGTAGCAGCAGACCGGTCAGGGTGCCCATGCTGTCATAATGTTAAGGCTGATTTTGTGTATATTTTTCAGGTTTTGTGACATGTTGGTGGTTCTAGTTGGTAACTAGTAATGACACTGATGCATAGACATGAGCTCATGCTACAAATCTTCAAACTGGGTTTTTCTTTTTAGCCACTCAGCGGCTTGCTAGACACAAAAGAAACAAAGCAAACAGAGCAAGAACGAGAGTCATTTTAAGCTACAATACAACATGCAAAAAGTTATAAACCTCTACAACAGAAGAGGACATATTTTGTGTGTATTTCTGATGCTAAATTCATAAATACCCATATGCATCAATCTCACAACTGATGTGTAACTCGCATTTAAATCGTATTTTACCTAAGGAAATATTTGTCCCTTTTGAGAAATGGAATTTGCATTGCATGCATTGTATTTTATACAAAGCTCATCCAGTGATTTTTTTATTTTTGTTGTGTGCATTTTTCAGAGGAGAGCAACAACAGGCCATGGAGACCTCATTGTAGCCGCACCCCTTCCAAAATGCAATGCAACACATGGCCTGCCACAGTAAAGCAAACCAAAGCCATGGTAATGCAGTGGGTTTTCACGTTGTTTCATATAGTGGACAAGGACCACACATTCCCGGGACGGTCTGTCTCTATGGCACTTTACTAGCAGGCACCAGACATTGCAACAGCATAGCTTCCTTTACAGGGTCTTTACAGGTGCATGAATGAAAGGGACATTAAAAAAATATCAAATAAATAACCAAAAGTGTTGGTACGTTCCAAAATAATAGCCTCCACATGGGATTTTACAGGATTTTATAATATCCAGCGACAACATACACACTACTACAGTAACATTGGGTCTAATTCATTAAGATTAGACGCCATGCATGAAGTAAAGGCCTAATGCAAGCTAGGAGTGTTTAACGCATAGTCTTTGATTTTTGTAATGTTAAATCTGTTTTGTGTTTTTCAACAGGTTCAGTTTGATGCCAACAACAGTCCTGTAAACAGAGGCCTGGAAAGGTACCTGTCTTCACACGTCACATAATGGAACAGTTCTTCAGCCCAGTTAATATTGAATTGTTTTGATAATTGCTGTATTTATGTCGTGTAATAGGAGCCCACCGGTCCAGAGAGTGAGCTCCCTGCACAATCACATCCCTTCACTTGTGACCATCAAAAATGGTGAGGGGAAAATGAAAACCGCATAGACAGTGACTAACGTTTAAACTGGTGTCACTTGTGTCTTGTTTGCACCGATAACTCCTCATTTCATTGCCAACGTAAATGTCCAATCCAGTGTTCCTAATGTAGGGGAAAAACTTCTGTGCATGACTGTTTCTTTGCTCCTCTGCTCTCTGCACAGGGCCATGGATTACAAACCCAGCAAACATGGCAGAGTTTAGGCGCCAGAACTCGAATACTGTAAGTATTTGATTAAATAACTGTCACAGTAACTTTTTCCTCAAGAAAAGGCCTCATTTATAAACATGTTTATTGGCTTTGACATAGATTGCATTTTCTAGCTGTTCAGAATCTTGTACTAGACAAACTACATTTTTAACTGAAATGTCGTAGTTACTGTAGGTGGTGTGGGATGACCCATTTACCCTGGGTACTAATGTTCAAGTGCGAGTCCATATGCATAGGCTGAAAAAAATGTGTTGATGTAAACAAAAGTGAAAGCAATGCAACAATCTCTTTAACTTAATGCAAGAGGTAAAAGACAAATGTATAAAACATATTCTTCATTTGTGGT
Organism: Gadopsis marmoratus; assembly: GCA_036023855.1. Lineage (NCBI taxonomy): Eukaryota > Metazoa > Chordata > Actinopteri > Centrarchiformes > Percichthyidae > Gadopsis > Gadopsis marmoratus. The sequence continues at coordinate 230 of JAVQJF010055875.1, read as the reverse complement.
GGTGTGTTCTATTCTAGAAAGAATAGCATAGTAAATGCTTAGTGTGGAAAAGGAAATGGTTACAGCAAGTACACAGTACTTCACTGACTGAATATACTTGCCTGGTATATCTGCAGTGACGGCTGGTGGTGATATTGGGTGGGGGGGCTGACAAATGCATTGTACCCATCAATAGTTTGCGCTGCAGCAGCAACAGCATCATATCAGATACCAAGTTACAGCAACAACAC
>JAVQJF010055864.1:0-24135 GCA_036023855.1 Gadopsis marmoratus | reverse complement strand
ATTTTATCACTTATGTACATACATTTTATTGCTTCTTTTGCACTTCTGGTTAGATGCTAACTGCATTTCGTTGTCTCAGTACGTGTACTCTGTGCAATGACAATAAAGTTGAATCTAATGAATCTAATCTAATCTTCCTGCATAGCTAGCCAGCTTCCTAGATACGTCCATGAAGAATGGTGAGAGAAAAATGGCCACTAAAATGGCAGTAAGTGTGGACGAGATCGTTGCAGCTGCACAGGTCATAATTTGACTTACGGAACAAAGCTTAAATCTGAGGACTGAATTAATAAAGTAAAATAAAAATTGCAGCTTAGTCTGAGTATCACCTTCGCTTTGGTTTGGATGATATAACCAACCACTCCACAAGTATGATTTGATTAGACAGCTTACTGTAACAGTCCACCATTTTCTTTAGTTACTCTAGCAGGTCAACTTTTCATCTTCACTTCTCCATCACTTGGAACAAATGACAAATGAGCTATTTTGACCATTATAACCAAATTACTAACATGATGGTTACAAAAGATTCAAATTTAGTGTATTCTGATCTTCTACCGCTATTGCTTAAGGTTTGGTGAAGTAAAGAAAGTTGGTTAACTAGAACTTTGTGGAGAAGAAACCAATGTGGAGGGTTGGTAGGAGACAAGACGTGAACTCTAGTCTCTGGTGTTAAAGCCCCCAACCATGCAACCCAACCAGGTCTTGCGTCATTATTCGCTCCACCACAAGAGGTTGTTAGTGAGAAATACTTGATTGAGCTACCCATGCTGGTGTTTTCCTGGTGATTAGATTTACCTGGTATCACTTTCTCTTTAGCAGTTGGAGTATGGAAAGCAAGGGAGAGCCTTCAGTCGCACTTTTTAACTGATATTTTCGCTCTAATGTTTCCAGATGAAGGTGAAGATGAAGGTCTCTTCTGCAGGACTTTCTCTCAGGTCTCTCTCCATTTATTTTAGCCCAATGGAGCAGCTTGGTGATCGCGGGTGGACACAGGTGCGAAACCTGTGTAAAGAAACTAAAAGAAAGTCACTGCTTTGTGCCGCATTATTCATGAGCACCTGTCCCACTCAGCTGTATATTTTAATTGGTTGTGACTCCTAAGTGTCCTCCATGGACCTCGATGGCATCAGCTCATACTTGATCCTGAGCTGTGGTTATTTATTGGTGCTGACTGCAGCATTCTGACTGCTCGCCCAGCCTGCTACAGTCAAGTCAAATCCATCTTATTTATATCGTCCAATATCACAAATCACATTTTGCCTCAAGGGGCTTTACAATCTGTACAGCATACAACAACCTCTGTCCTTAGACCCTCGATTAGGATGACTAAAGAATTGAAGAAACCTCAGGAAGAGCAACAGAGAAGGGATCCCCCTCTGAGGACGGACAGATGGAAGTGCAATAGATGCCTTGTGTACAGAAAATGTATAATATACAATTCTAATAACAAATCCTTCTATACTGACCCCATATAAAGATTCAGGATGTTCATAAACTATTGAATAAAAGCGCTAATGGTCTTTAACTTGCCAGATCGTTGAGCAGAAAGCAGATGAAGTAGACTTTGATAGCGCTCTTGGCAGATGATGATCAGGCTTGTTTATCACCTGAATGCTGTAACATATGGCTGCCCCAGCTTCTCTCTGTCCTGACTTTAGAGATGAGCTGAGAGCCTCACCATGAGTCCTCTGGAGCTGCTTCATTGCCCTCTCTGTGTTTCTTTATTGTGGCAGAGAGGACGGAAGACCAGATGGGGAAGCGAGAGGCAAAAGATGAAAACAAACCGACTGGTGTTGATTCTGTAGGTTTAGCAGAGGCTCTGGGTTTCCTGTCGGTCATCAGTATTGATTCATTTGCTGCATGGCTTATTAGGATTCCATTAAGTTACATTAAATATCATGTGAGCTGGGCAAGTGCCCGCAACTCGAGGATGATTTTATTTGCGATGAAATCAATATCCCGTTGAAGAACAAATCTGCAGTCTATTTATGATTGATGTGGTGCAGCATCTCCTACATGCAAGAAAGCTGCTGCTGCAGTTATTCTCCCTCTAAGAGCGCATGTTTGGTAAATGATGCGCTGTTAACACAGGATCACAGTTTACTGCTGTGAGTCCTCCATGTGCTTTGTCGTTTTCTCTGTAATGAGTCATGTAAGTAAGATTTCAGGGGAGTAAAAATGTATGTCTCCTCTCTTCCTCTCATTTGCATCCCCTCCCTTTCTGTTCATTCTCCTCGCTCCACCCCACCATACAAAGCTAAATCAAACACACAGTAAAGCATAAAAGTAAATCAAACACTGCTGAAGCTATAGAGGTTCGCATGGCCTTTAATTATAGTATGCCTTATATACTGTATGTACACTATGTACTGTAGGAAGTGGTATTTGTTCAGTGTGATAGGAATCCAGTCTTTTTATATGTTTAAAGTAGAGACACAGACTGTGCCAGTAAATGCTAAATCTATACCTGAGGTTCGTCTCTGATTTTCACAGAAAGAAACCCAGGCTACTCGGATAGTTTTAAAGCTGGAGTGAGGAATGTTTGTCTCCCCCTTCTGGCAGTGAGAGTAATTACACAAACACTGTCGATGCATGCTCATGACTACAGGGCAGCTCGCTCAGATTTCCACAGTTCCAAAACAATAATCCATTATTTAGGTAGAGTAAATGTAATAGCTACAGAGCCTACTCCAATATTCTACAAAGACCAACCTGTCGAAGTTCAGTAACGGGACATCCTGTCTGCCTTCAGTCCCTTCTCTTCTTTCAGCTCTCCAATGAGGAAGAGCTACACCAATGGTTATCCGTTTTTGTCCTCGCCATTGATCGCTTTCTTTCTTTGACTGTAATCCTTCCTCTGAATGCCACCTTTCTTTTTGATCTGGAGCATCAGACATTTTTCTTGGACCTTCTTACGTTTTTCCTGCCAGACTCCTCTTTGCTGTAGCCTGCTCCGTGGCTACTGTTGCTCCCCTCAGCTCTGGCAAACCAGAGCCATGTAGAGAGAACGATCTGACGTCTATGCGACTCTCTCTCTACATTGCTTTTAGAACATTGCTGGGAAAAGTTGTAGCAGTATGAACTGGCCTCAGATCGTCTCAAGCCAGCTGATGGTGTCGCCTCAGAGTCAGCTTGTCAAATCGCCAGTGGCTGGTTACGGTACACTGTCACGTAAACTGGCAAGTTTCAGAATGGTGCAGACCGGTGCATTGCAAAATAGTTGTAGTAGAAGACTTCACTTGGTTCGTGGTTGTAAATAGAACTTTCTGCCCTAATTCCAATTTCCCCCCATTGTAGGGAAACCTTTTTCTCTTTTGCAAGAAGATTACAGTTGAAAAGGTGCTCCTGCGATGATCATAGACTCGTAGTCCTCTTACAATTTTATTTTACCCGGGTTTGCATTCTTCTTTTCTTTTCTAAGTAAAGGCCCAAATCATATCTGTTTTTTCAAATGTCAAATGAATAAGCATTATACAGTATATACACATGTATAATACTTTGAGGTTCATCATTCAGTGTTTGTGTTCAGATCAGTGTAAAAGTCTCATTATCAAACATGGGAGCAAGTGCTCTTTTAAAAGTACTAAAGTATGGGTTCATTTCACCTTGTAAAAACACACCCACTCGTAACCAAACCTCGTTAAAATGATACGCATAATAACACTGGACTTTTTGGTTATTTCATCGTTCACTGGCTTGCTATATTGTGTTTTGGTCATTTTCAATGTCACATGGCAACACTGCTGTGCACATCAGAGGTGACCTAGGACAAATGCTGTATACAATATGCATGTGTAGAAGTGTGTGTGTGTGTGTGTGCGTGTGCTTGCATAAAGAAACATTGTGAAGCAGACTTTCAATGTTTTTGTGAGCAGGTGTACCTGAAGTGTTGTGTGTGTGTGTGTGTGGTATATTTTCCCCAGTGATGTCAGACCCCAGGGACCTCCTGTGGGCTCAGCCTGCTATTTGACAGGCATGTTGATGAGAAGCCTGCAGCCACACACTTCCTCTCTGCTCTGTTGGATAAAGGCGACTGTAGGTATGAAACTATTTGGAGTTTTAAAAATTATATTTTTCATTTCAAATTTGTTCAAGTTCCACTGGAATTACAAAAGTGATGCAGTTGTGCACTCACAAATAATCTAAATTGGTCTAGTATAGGAAGTCCCCCTCCACACAGAGATATGTTTCGCTGTTTGTTACTTCACATCAGACCTGCCAGCACTCCTGGTTCTCCCGGGTTTCTCTTGTGTTTCAAGGCCATCACCCAGCGCCTTCGTATTTTGTTGTTTCTCCTGGAAACGCCCCGATTTTGTATGGCCCTCAAACTTTATTATGAATAATCATCATACATGGATCCATAGGTTTTGTGATTTTCACACATCACCCAACTTGCTGGATCGTCTGTGAAACACAATCCACATACGCAGTCCACGCACTACATACAATTTCAACCCATCCGTCCCCGCAACCTGGCAACCCACAACCCGATTCAAGCGGCATGTGTGCAGCTGCTCTCTGTGCAGTCAGACGGGCCACCTAAACTACCGTTAGCTGCTGTCGAAATGTCAGGGCAGGACCCAATAATTGGCAGGTATGCGTCATACCTCTTCATATCTCTGCTCACCTTAAATCTAAGTTTAACACACAGATGTACATGATAACATGATTTTGTGACATAAGTAGTATGGAAGCCAGGTGTGGTCCAGTTTCAACTTATGGAAACCTGAAATCTGCAGTGCACATACACTGAGAATGGACTGTATACTGAAGTAGGAAACATATTGTGTCTGCTAGTTAACTAGAAACATTAGATGTGATCTAAAGAACATTTAATGAGGTAATTGAATTTTTTGGTGGAAAAGCCATATCAGACACAAATTATTATTAGAAGCAGAGTGTTTTTATATGTTTTAAAACATGTGATGTATGAGTATGAGATGGCAGACTAGACACAGCAACTAGCCCGAATTGTGGACCCTGCATGCTTATTACCTTAGTGACTTGATACTAATGAGATACATGGTACCTAATGACATTCCACTCATATTATATTAGTCATTAGCATGAAGATATTTTGCCTGCCAGCTCCGGATTTGTATTTTGCAACAGAGAAGAATAATGCAGTTTAATTTCAGTGGGGAGATGTCGGTCTTGATTGCAAACTGAAAGTGAGAAAAAGGTTACACACTTTCTCACGTGCAGTGTGCATGTATAGTTATGCATAACGTGCCTGTCTACACTCGTTAGTCGTGCAGGAGCTCTTCGGGCAAGAAAAGGTTCTTATCCAGGTACCTCGGTGGAAACTACTGCCTCCACAGTCTTTTGATCCTCCCACACACAAACAAACCCGCCTGGACACAAAGGGAAACGTGCACTCACATGCAGACACAATAAAGGACACACAGATATGCATACTCAGTCACAGTTTGCAGACACTCACAGTTTGGAGGTGCGTAATGAGACGTTCGTATACACTATTCAGACATGCACAAGCTCCTGCCTAGCTCCTGTAGTTCCTGGTTTCCATAATTCATGCCTCTCGCCTGCAGAAGTGTCTCTTAAGGAAATGAGGGCAGAGGAGTAAAGCCTTCATATGGAGAATCGGTTGGTACATTTGTGGGCAGCAAGGTGGCCTGCTGGTTAGAAAGGCCTCCCACTGACGGAGAAGTCACTTGTTTGACCCCTAATTTGTGTTCATCTTTAGCTGTGAGTGTGTTCTGTTTGCGGAGAGAGTACTTCAGCATCACCCTCTACTTCTTCGGTTAGGTCTCAAACCCATTTCTTTCTAGAAACTCAGTTAACCAAATAAAACAATCTATATCATTAAAGATACACATGTATGTACACTTCATTTCATCACATCAACTCTGCTTTATGATGCCACAAATATCATGCACAAATATACTAGACTATAAAGCACATACCTCCAGAGGCAGTACATTCTTGTAAAAGTGTTATTTTAAAGATCCCCTCCAGACATGTTTTAACATGTATATAAACTGGTCTACAGTGGATAATAATTTGTATCCGACATGTCCTTTTCACAAAGTTCAATTACCTTGTTAAAATGACAAGTTAAAATGACATTTACTCCTCCTCCTTCATAAAACATCCAGAAACTATAAATATAATTTGAACTGCTGGACAACAGTTGTTTCCTGCTGCACTGCGAAGTCCATTATCAGTCTGTGTGCGCTGGCAGCTTCAGGTTTCGACATCACACTTTTGCAAGGACCAGGGTCGGCTTCCAGATTATTTGTGATGTCACAGATCATGCTCGTAGGCCCGCCGCTTAAAATCAGATTTTCAATGAGCACATAGAAACTTTCCACTTTCAGCAGATGAATGTGAAGACATCCTTCCGGTGTCAAACTCTGTACAGACATGATTCAACTGGAGAAAAACATTTTTGAGTGGAGGGGAAGTTTAAAAATAGAAATTCAAAAGAATGTTTTGTCTGTATGTAAATCCAGAGGTGCATTAAAATACAGGTGAGGACAGTCATGCTGACTGGCTGATGGCAGCCATGGGTTTTGGAGAACATCTCAATCCTGTCTGGGAACACTGAACTGCACGTCAGACTCATGCGTTGTGGCCGTTGAAATTAAAATTTTCCAGGAGCAGTCCATGTTAAAAAGGTTACACCTACGAGAATTTGGTAACCAATTATATTAAATGGTCTGATATATAATTTACATTTTCACTTCCGAAGTGACGCACATTCGCTTCGTTACCTCCCTCTGAATTTACTGATGTAAATGCTGTAACTCTGTTTGGCCTGGCATATCCTTAAGCCAGGCTCCTAGCTGAAGCAGTGATAATTACTTAAAACAATCCCATTTGATATCTCAGACACTTTTCTAATGGCTCCAGGCAGAGCTCTAGTCTGAACACAGAGGTACATGAACGCGTTTGCGATGCAATGTGAACAGCGAAAAGAGACGCCATCAGCAGCCGCAATCACCTGCAGGCCCAAAATCTACTTTGGTATAGTTTAGAACAAGAGACGGTCTAATAATATAATGCAGAGTTTGATGCACCGAGTGATGGCCACTCGATACCAATGCAGAAACATATTCATACACAATGAAAGGGCTCCACTGGGATTCTGAACACGAACTGTTTGATTATGGTCATTGTTCTATTGTGGAAAATGAAACCACGTCTGCTGCTGACAGTTTAGCGCCAAGTGATCCTTTCATTCTTCGACTCTGTTAATAATGTGACAGACCCATCACGGCTTCTTTTTGCACATGCTGTACGAAACATGAATGATGAATTCAGCTGTTCCCACTTGAAAAATATGGAACAGAGCGACTTTTCTTTATGTTCCCATGCAAAGAAGCAAGGGGGATGCGACCAAGTTAAGACTGAGCGATGAATCAGCATTCGTTGCTCTCATTATCTGTCCTTTCTGTTACTCTTGCTTTCTCTCAGTATCAGTGAAAGATGTTGTGCATCTGTGTCCGGGAGGAGGCGTCGTAAATAACAGCCGCTGAGGGATATGGCATTCAATACAGGAGAAATGAGAGGGAGGAGGGGACCTATAGGAGGCGAGTTTGATTAATGAGCTGGTGTAAAGAAACAAGTGGGGGGTAGATTGATCCATGGCCATGCCAGCCACCCTGACACTCTTTTTCTTTTTGGACAATTTCAAACACATCAGTGTCCGCGTTGATCGCTGTGTGAGTAGGACTTACAAGTCATCTGTGTATCCTCTTTTTACACTTAGGTGTAGCGGTTAGTAGTGTTTCACAGCAAGGGGGTCCAGAGACTCTCAATCATGGTTGGCGTTTATTTAAGTCGTTTTTCACCCATCACCAACAGATACAGTGTTTACTGCGCTGTATGTTAGACCCACAGTATTCTTCCATACGTATCAACAAATTTTTATAATCCATTGCAACTTCTCCAGGAAGCTCAAGTCAAGTTTATTTGCATAACCCATTATCACATACGATATCTCAAAGGCCCAAAACAGCACAGGTTCCCAACCAAGCCCGAATTCAAGAGGAGGAAATGAAAATGAAATCCCTAGCCTGCAAGTAAATCAACGAACAAAACAAATAAAAAAAAAAGAGAGTGAGCGAGCACCCTCTCCTCGCATGGCCAGGTGTGCAGTAAGAGCTGGAAAAAGGCAATTATGGGGTGGCTGTGGCTCAGGGGGTAGTGCGGTCGTCTTTTAACCCCAGGGTTGGTGGTTCGATCCCAGCTCCTCCTGTCCACATGTTGAAGTGTCCTTGGGCAGGACACTAAGAATCAGAAACAGCTTTATTGCAAAGTAGGTTTTCACATACAGGAATTTGCTTTGGCATGTCGGTGCAATAAAATCTGAATATTAAAATAAGATAAAATAGAGATAAAATTTTGAAACAAAAATATTAGAGCTATACACTTGTGCATGGTGTGCAAACATTAGCTGCAGGATGTATACAAATACAATACGTTAATATAATGTGTAGCAGATATAATGTGTAATGTGAAGCGGAAGGACTCCACAGTGCTGACTGGAGAGTCACTCAGGGTGATGGGGGAGGGTGGGGCTGCATTCCTCCTGGAGTCCACTACCAACTCCACTGTCTTTAGGGCATTGAGCTCCAGATTGTTCAGGCTGCACCAAGTTACCAGATGGTCAATCTCCCACCTGTAGGCGGACTCATCCCCACCAGAGACGAGCCCAATGAGGGTGGTGTCGTCCACGAACTTCAGGAGCATGACAGATTGGTGACTGGAGATGCAGCTGTTGGTGTACAAGGAGAAGAGTAGCGGGGAAAGGACGCAGCCTTGAGGGGAACCGATGCTGATGGCCCGAGAGTCAGAGACATGTTTCCCCATGCTGCTTCCTGTCTGTCAGGAAGTCTGTGATCCACCTGCAGGTGGAGGCAGTCACGTTCAGCTGAGAGAGCTTGTCCCGTAGCAGAGCCGGGATGATGGTGATAGTAAAATCCACAAACAGGATCCTGGCGTAGGTTCCTGGGGAATCTAGGTGCCGGAGGTTGAAGTGTAGGGCCATGTTCACTGCATCATCCACAGACCTGTTGGCGCTGTAGGTGAACTGTGGTGTGTCCAGGAGAGGGTCGGTGATGCCCTTCAAGTGGGACAGCACAAGGCGCTCAAATTACTTCATTACTACAGAGGTCAAGGCGACGGGTCTGTAGTCATTAAGTCCTGTGGGCCTTGGCTTCTTGGGGATGGGTTCGTTTGGGAAGGTGTGAACACAGTAATCACACTCTGGATCGGACCAAAACTGCCTCCGCAGGTTTAAGCTAATCGGCCCCATGTAGCTTTGCATTCTGGGAAGTGGCAGAGAATGCAAAATGTTTCTAGTAGTAGCAGCCAGCCGGAGGCAGTGACAACCAGCAATGTTTCTCTCTCAGAAATATTCCGTTGTCCAGAACACAGCCCAACAAGCGGAGTGAACGTTCTCATGTAGTTTTTAGTGATGCATTTTGATTTGCTTAGATTTTTCTCTGTGTGAAAAGAAATCAAACCAACAGCAAAATGCTCCAAGTCTGCAATCAACTGACCAGACCAGAGCAAACAAAATATATGTGTTAAACCCCCCTTAGGCCTGTACTGTAGATTTTGGGACTATTTGATGTAAAAAAAAAAAGTCTTTACGTTCTCGCCCAGCTTCAGTCATTGGAAAGCATATTGGTATTGTTATGTATTATGTTTACCCATTTCCCGCTTTCCAGAGCTGAAGGTGACGTCTTGAAATTACTTTTACAGTCGTAAGTCCTAAAATATTTAATCTACAGTGATTATAAAACAGAGGAAATCAGCAAATGATCATATTTGAGGAGCTGGAATTAGGGAATGTTTGGCATTGTAACTTGATAAGTGACTTAAGCGATGAATCAACATTTAGAATTGCTAATTAATGATCTGTCGTAAACTAATCAGGTGATCGATTCATCATTTCCCCTGTCACATTCCAATGCCAATAACACATCGCTAAGGTCCCATAACGTGCAGCCGTGAGACTTGACAGATTCTTAAGATATTGTGTGTTTACATCTCAGGCTCTACTCAGTATATGTAGGCCAGAACTCGTCAAAATGCAACTGTTTGTGTGATCAAAATGAGTTATCTTTCGGATGGGAGTCTGCTTGGTTCCCTCCTCTCTAGCACAGTCACAGTGATAACAGCTATACATTCTTTTGTATCCGCCCTTGTCGTTTCCAGAAAGCCAGCACAAATCTTTCTTTCTGTTCACTTTCAAATGATAAATGACAATAGTATAGCAATTCTGGGGCCTTGTAGGCATTATGATACGAATCTTTTGGAGTGACTTCCTAAAGTGTGATGGAAGGATGTCCTCTACCGCAGAAAATAGTGAAAAGAAAGAGGCAGAAGAACTGCAAGGTAGTTACAGTGGTTATACTGATCTGTTAATCAGTATAATTTAAATCTTTTCTTCCACATTTACTGTGTTTCACAACGTCTTATTTGTATTTTGTATGCATCCTACAGTGATGTGTGCATACGTGTGCGTTTGTGAATGTATGTGTGTGTGTGTGTGTGTGTGCAGGTGGTCTAGGGCATTTATTCAAATTAAATGGAGACAGAGTGAGAGATAGATTGGGGAATGGGAGGATTAGCGGAGATGGTTTGGGTAGAGCATTGTGGATGTTTTCCTCTGGCTAATCCTTGTGATTGATGACTTGGCTCCATTAAGTCTCTGTGTTGGCGGCCTTGTCATTTACTCATTAATCCTTCTAAGTGTTTACTTCATTTGGGGCCTACACCGCTTCTCTATGTCCAACAAATATGCCTGTGCTCACACACACGTGGCAAACAGTTAGTATAAAAACACATGGGTGTGTATTTGTCAACCTGGGTTTTACATTCATATTTCTGTCCATAATGACTATTGGTCATTAATTCACTTGTTGTAGAGTTTTAGGAAACACAGACGGTGACAAGAATGACACTAGCTGTGTTTACATTTAAGATTAGATTAGATTCAACTTTACTGTCATTGCACATAGTACACTGTATAACGAAATGCCGTTTGCATCCAACCACAAAGTGCAAAGAGTAAATAAAGTGCAGGTGAGGTTACAATATATACAATATATATAGATTACAGTATATGTGATAATTGGCTGTATAAATATGAAATAAGATAAGATAACCTTTAATTGATCCGGGGGGGAATTTCACACGTTGCAGCAGCTCAACAGTATACAGACATAAAAAAGGAATAAAAATACGTAATATAAAACAAGAAAAATCAGCCCTTCTCTATGTACAGATAAACAGTGGTGTAGTTGCACATTATCAGTGGTAACAGTGGTAAAAAATATATATAATCCTTTCCAGTTTCACCCCTCTGACCCAAAATCATCAGCTGACATTTGGTATTTTCTCTGCTAATATTCTGCCATGCCTGTACTGCCGCCACCTTTATTCTCCTTTTTGTGTTGTTTGTTTTGATCGCTGACCGGCTGCATTGTCTTCAAATTGCGAGAGTCAGCATAAAAAGGTCTACGACTCCCAAACTGTTCATCTGAAACGTATGTAAACACACCTGGTTCTTAGAGTTCAGATAAATGCATTTAACAGTACAAAAACTAAAACCACTCATAGTCACTGTTTCAGTCCAGATCCAATGTGCCCAAACAATACAAACATATTGTTGTTGTTTTGTATTCTGACTGCACTGTGTGCTGGGAAACTGGCACCACGAGCCTGTGTGGTTTCTGCGTTTATTCTTTGCTCGCGCTCAGTGTCTTCAGCTATTGTCTCACTGTTATGCTCAGATGTTGTAGACGGGTGGGGGAAGGACCCAAATGCAGACGAAGCAGGTGATGAACGATTTATTGAAACAAAAACACACTTACAGGCAGGCAAGGCTGGTGACGTGAAAGTCCGAGGCTGAAAACAAAAGAACACGAGGAAAGTCCACGGGGCCAAGAAGTCCAAAAGATAAATCCAAGGGAAACAGGAAGGGTAAAACAACAGAGAGGCGCAAAGACAGAACTGAACACAACTACAACCGTGGGATGGTTGTAGTTACAATGAACCGACAAGAGACCGGGTGAAAAGAATCAACACAGGAGGGAAAACTAACAAGAGCAGGAAACATGATCAAATTAGGTGGGAGCCACACAAGGGAAGGAAACACTAGAAACAAACAGGAAACACAGACCATCCATGGAACACGACGAAAGGATTTCAAACTAAAACAAGAAACACGACAGACGTCCACAGATATGAATCTCACAGGCACAGCTGCTGACAGTCACGCGCTTCGCCTTTCCCCCAAAGACACAAACACATACAGCTGACGGATGGATCGGACTTTGAAAATTGTGCCAACGCTGTACAGTATCGATGGCTACGATCCATTCACACCGCTGACTGATTAGATCACCTCCAAGCCGCACTTTCCCACAAGTCATCAAATAAACACATTCCAGTTTTGTTACAACTCATTGGTTCTCTAGAGCTCACCAGGCCTGTCGTCACTGCTAGCTGTTGTAATTGGATAAGCACACGGTGAACCCACAATGCAGCAGTGCTATCAAAGAGTAATGAGTCATGCTAATGCCCTGCAGTTTCTTAAAGCTAAAGGTACAAACTTCGTTTTTTGTTATGTTTTTATTGCCGGTAAGATTATGTCACTGGGTCTTTCTCCTGTGTTTTTGGGTCCACAAAAATACAAATGGAGCCAAAGTGATATTACCCCAATGACCTAGATTGTAATGCTCAACACCATCGTTATTAGAGGGAGAAATCCACATTTGGGCAAAAACAGTTGCACCAGACAACAGGAAGCAAAAGCCCCACAACTGAGTGTGATAACCCAGGACACCTGTACAAGTACATCATCTATAAGCATTATCATCTTCTGACTGGGGCAGCAGTTTTCAATTGTCGTGGACCAAACAGTCGAGGTTTAAAGCTCAAAACGTTGGGCTCATTTTCCCAAAAAAGGACTCAGCAAATCAACAAGGCAACTGAGTTCACAGAGTCATAGGGCCCATTTAAAAGAGGTCAGCATACTGTAACTCTTCTGAAAAATAAGGCAAACAATACAAGATGATAGCTCACCTAACAGACCTCCAGAATGAGACCTGAGGGAAACATATATACTGGCTGATCAAACCAATAACACACACACACACACACACACACACACACACACACACACACACACACACACACACACACAGCCAGACCACAAAGGAGAATTTAGCAGCCAGGTAGCTCAAAGGCAAAGAGAAATTAATTTAGATCACTTCATTAAATCAAATAGCAATAAGACAAAACAATGAAAGCTAAATGTGCACACTTCATCTAGGTGCTAATAAACAGTTAAAAACCAAATAAACTGATTGTGTTTTCTGTAATTCGAAGTGACCGCAAATGAAAGTAACTGAACATGAGGTAATGATATGGGTGGGTGTGAAACCTCACAGCCAGCGCATCAGTACCGTCACCAGTACATGCATCAGAAGTCAAATTTGCTATAGAGATATTGACTATGGAAAAAAACAATAATTTTATTTGATTAGAGAGGAGCTGTGATTTTACACTCCACTACACTCTTCAAAGATTTCTAGAAGCTGCGCCTCACGGCCATTACACCTCTTTCAGACGTATGGATTGAAAGTGGCCTGATCGTCTCCATTGGGCAATGACTTTTGCACCACGTTGCCACCACACCAGCACATGATGAATTGGTTGATTTCCAAAGGTCATTTTATTCCATGCATTGTTTTTTAGTCAAGCAGTAGCTCGCTGCAGTTGCATAGTAGAAACCGTGCTTCCTTTTCAAGGAGGAATCAACACAAGCTGGATGAGTTGCCTCCAACATGCTGCTCTCGCACGTCAGAGGACATTTACTGCGAGTTGGACCTTTCTCACGCTGCGCTGCTGTGGTCCTGGTGACTCTTTGAGTGGTGCTGGCCGGCACCAGCATGTCTTCAAGGTTGAATTCACAATGAATGGCATCCTGTCGAGTCTCCAGTGCTGGAGTCAGTATGTCTGGAAAGTCTGAAAAGGGCATTAGAGAGATGCATCTCACGGCACTTCTGCGATTGGCTTCAGCATTCAGCCATGATAGCTGCAGCTTGGGGGGTGTGTGTGAACGTTATGTGACTATTTGTCTGTATTTCGGTTTTGCCATCTTGTAGAGCATAATGGGAATAAATAAATTCCGAAAATGGTCTGTTTCCCAGTTTTAGTGTCTGACTTCCTATTTAATTGATCATTTTAGTGAAGATAATTACGTTTAAGGCTATAATAAGAGTTAATTTTCATTTTAATTCCTTACTGTTAATGCTCAAGCGTTCCACTTAGTAGGATCACTCTGCTTTTATGGCTCATTTGTTAAGAAAGTGATTGGATTTAGGACAATCTGGATATTCTTCCATTTAATAAGGTTTGATATACGAGCTAGAATGGAAGTAGTATGTATCAGAACCTTATTTAATTTGTAGTCATTTAATATGAGAAAGAGCACCTCCACATTCTATAAGAGCATAAGGTGATGTGGCATCAGCTTATCGCACGATATATGGACATGACCTTGATCATTTTTGCTGACCTTGATATTGCCTTTTGTGTTTATATGCCTGTTTGTTTAAGTAAGAATGTCACGACGGTTTTCCCGTCACCATTATAAGACTTGGGCAACGCGCCCGAGTGTTTTTTTTCAGAACGTCAAAGCCGGATGAACAGGAACAAACTGTGCTGAGACACATTTTGCTGCCATTTCTGGTCGACGTGGGCTTGGGCGGGACTCTGGCAGCTCCTCCACACACACACACACACACACACACACACACACATACAGAGAGAGCAACAGTGAGTCAGGTGAAGTGGAGATAACGTGTTACTCGAGGCTAATAGGTGTTTTTCCAGACAACAGCAGAATTCCAGCCAGAAGGTTTTTAAAGAATAAATCCAGCTACACGGCTCCGGTGTGGGAACATTTTGGGTTTAAGCCAAATGAGAGGGGTGTACTTGCATTATTATGCCATTATATTATCATTGTATCAGCAGCATTAAGCGGTCTTAAAATGACAATGTTGTGTATACATATATATATATATATATATATAGTGCAACAGAAGTAGTCATCATGACAGACCTCGATGTACCTAAACTGTACATATTAATATAGAATCTGGGTAAGAAGTTATGCTTGTAGTAGTATTATAGAAGTGGATTCATGACAGTAGATTTTTCTTACAAATATCACTGGCGTGTGTGTTTGTGTAAACAGATCCCCTGTGGTTGACAGATCTTTTCTGACAGCAGTACATAAACAGGGTGAAAGGCAATTTGCCTGGCTGCCTTTTGTGTGCGTCTGTATCACTTTCGTACATCTGCCTTCAGATTTGCGTGTTTGTTTGTGTGTGCACTATGATCTGTGTGTGATCGGAGCAACCTACCAAGCGTGTGCAATTAGCAGGAACAATTAGCGTTGAGTGGTTTCTATTCTGCAGCCAAATCATCTGGCAGCACCAGAAAAGAAACAGGTGCCTGCTACACTGTTTTCTTTTATAAAACCAACCTTTTCCAAACCAAAACCTCATAAAAGCAGAATTGTTCTGCTCGCGTGTTGAACATCAGGTAGAGCAGTGGGGTTTTAACTATATTTGGGGCCCTGCGTTGCCAACTTTTTGCTCCCTAGATTTGATGACTTTTTAGGATTGATTTTATTTGAAAAACAGAGCCCAGAAACCAATTTCAAAGTTTTAATGGAAGGAGAAAAAAACCAAAACACCATGATGCATTCTAGCAGGGTTTTGGGGCATGTATTGATGACTTTCCACTAAAAAAAAAAAAAAAAGTCTCAAATACTCCTCCGTGAATCTGCAATTTACTTGTTGAAAAACGTAAAAGATGCGTATGCTAGGTTCCTAATGTCCATACATCTCCATTGCTTCCAAGGGAACTCCTGTGATCTTGTTCTTGACTTAATTTGCTCTTGTTGTAAGATTTACAGGAGTTGGGTATTCTTGTTGTCTGTGTCACCTTCATTAAAGTTGTCTGAATCTCAAACGTTAACTGTACATTTACTCATTTTATCTCATTTACTTTGATTAGAGGTAGATTGTGATGGTGTAATAAATAAGCTACTTACAGCGTTACAATCAGTGTTTGCTTCAATTTTCTAAATATGCAAGAATTATGAATACACGACTTCTATCTTCAGTGAAGGTACACCATCTGGTCTGTATACACCACCTGGCATTTACACTCGCAGAAAGGATAGGCTGCCTTCATATAACGGATATGATTGTCTATTACTATTGGCTTGTTCAAATTCATATACAGACTTTGTAGACAGTTTTTTAGAACATCCCTTTCCAGCTCACGCTTTTGATGTAGTCACTACACATACACATATGCATATTAGCACATAATATAATGATTCCTATCAACTTTTGGAGTTGAAGCGTTTAGCTACTAAAAATTGAAAAGCGTTAGCGTTACATGACCAGGCTTTACGGTTTAATCCCTCATGTCTCATAAATCATTTCTTATTAATTTTCCTGACACTAGGTACCATTTAACCACCCACAGTATATGACCATGCATTTCTAAGTGATGAAATTGGATGGCTTCTATAGTTGGGCGTTGCGGAGCCAGTTTTTGTGTATAAATTAGATTGTCTGGACTCTCATGAGAGCATATTGTTGTTTTCTGTGGTGGTCGTCTGAAAGCAGTTTACCTGTCGTTGAAATCTCCCATTATGCTCTGCTACTTATTCTATTTTTTCCCCCTGGCGCTGTTTGTTCAGTTTGCAAGCAATGGCGCGCTACATCAGCCCGGTGTCACAATCAGCATTTTCCTCCGGGGACGATGCATTAGGACCACTGTACCACGGCTGCTTAGTCGATTACCACCGTTCGTGTCCTATTCACAGGATGGAGCAGCCCGTTAAACCCGCTGCCCTCCCTCCATCACCTTCATTCCCCTCCATCTTTTTTTTTTTCCTTGTGTATCATGTTTCCCTCACTCCCTGCGTTCACAATGCTTCTCATTGCATCTAAACACTCATTTTGCCTTCCTCCTCCATTTCCTCTAAATGCAGTTACATTTCTCAGACCTGCATGCGCCACGATAAAGCCTGCGTGGAACTATAAATCAAAGTGATGCTCTGTAGCTGGTTGGCAAAGTGTCTAAGAGAGAAGCCAATGTGCTTGTATTAAACATTCACCAAATAAGAAAATATCCCAGTAATATGAGTTAAATACCTGCTTGAGATTGTGGATGCTGCAGTGCATTTTCAGCCTTTTAAATGACATTTTTAAAGGCTTTTTTTAGTGATATCATCTCATGGAAATCCTAGTCTAATTTTCTTCAGGAAACTTCACTCCAGGTTCCTTTTTTTGCAACATGTGCAGCATGTTCAGCCTGCAAATGGTGCAAACCTGATTGCATTTCGATTCCCAGGACCCCCTCCCCCTCCGGTAATGTCTGAGGGCTCGGAGGGATGTGACAAATGTCATGTGCTTTGTCATCAACACTGTAAATCTTCTGATATAATATTAAAATCAAGAAGACAGGCATTTTTCCTTGTTGACTGCATGCTGTTTGTGCTTTTGAGCCTTTCTGTATGCAAATATCTTTTAGTTTTATCGTCTCTCTCTTTGTGAGGACAGGCCACTAACAGTGTGCCTGCTCATGTGTTGCTGAACTTATCTGTCGTGTACTTTTATCCTCCCCTCTGCATTGATGCTGCCCATAAAGAGGGGAGGAGGTCGAAGAGGGAGGACATTTCGGTCCAGTCAGTGATCTCCAGTGCTGACAGGGTTCTGTTGCCTCAGAACTGAAGTTATTAACTCGCAGCACAAATGAGGAATGTGAAATTGACTCAGCTTGATCCTTGCGCTCAAGGAGACGGGCGTCTGCTGCAATCCGCAGCACTCTGACAAGTAATATTTGAGTTGTTGCTTGAAACATTTGTTAATAGGCCTTTCATCAGAGGCATTTAGTGGTTCCTTGTAAGTGGTATAGTCAAAAGACAGATGCATTTTCTCTATTCCTAAGGAGACCTGAGTCTTTTCACCAGCCTCACACACAGAGGACTACCTGACGTATCTGACGTATCGTGGTGTGACCTTTGAGATTTTTGCTATTTTTAAAAACACAATACTAAAAACATAAAAGTAATACAGACCTGAAATGGCATTACGGCCCCTAAATTTTAGGAGGAGGGGGGCCTATATCATACATTTAGGTGTGTGAAACATTACAGAGGGGACATTACACAGCAGAAAAACAAATGAATCCACAACCATCCACAGAAAGTTAAAATTACTCTCAATGGCATTACTTCAAGCAGTATAAAGCTTTATGTAACATCTAGAGAAGGAATAATCCAGATCATGATGGAGACCGAAAGAGGTCATTTCCGTCGAATAGAAATTACTTTCTTGGTCCGGTTAATACAATGTGTTCATGGTTTTTAGGGATGCCAAGCAATGACAGATCACTTTTAATCGAAAAAGGAAGCATTTTAGATTAGATTTTTACCTTACAGTGCACTCTGAGCTGTGAGAGCTGTGTTTTTACCTCTGGTATAAAGAGAAGCACGTTCAAAGTTGCTTCTGTATTTTGTTAACGGTGCACATAGTAACCCCTATTCTTTGCCTGTTAGTAATGTACAGGATTCCAAGGCACAGCTGAGGCCTGGAGAGAGCACATATTCGTATGTCGTAATACTGGAGTGACATTTTGGCATTATGCAGATGACTTTGTCCTTTTATCAGACCGTGATGTCTAATGTGCATTGCAGTAGTATGCATGATAATACAAAGATCTTGAAGTTGGCTTTTGGTTGCAGTTGGATACTGAAAGAGAAGTCTGAATCATTTCCAAGCTAGTATGATATTTCTCCACAGTCTCAGTTATTCAACATCCGTGCTGAATCAATAGATGTGGTTTAAGAACCTGTTAACGACACCTGTTGTTGGCTTTGGAGGTGAACTCAAGTAATCCCTGGGACAGATATCTGGTCTGGGATCAGTTGAAGATCCCCCAGTAGGAGTTACTGGGTAAAAAGATGTCACACACACTCACCCTGTTGCTACTATGACCATTACATGAATGAATGATTTGATTTTATATGCCTGTAGTCTTTTACACACATTGATGATAGCAAAATATATGAAACCTTTCCATTCTGTTCAAAAGTCATAAACTAAGGAAGTTAAGGCATTACACTCATGAGGTGAGCCCACTGTCCTGGAGCAATATCAGTATGTCAGTTTTAAAGTGAGCAGTGTTTGTGATCATTTTTAGTATGAATTTAAAGCAGCGGTCCTGTTTGTGTTTGTGGCGCACAAGGATTGTTTGACGATTAAGAGATTCAAACCCGTTGGGTCTGATTTCTTCAGACCACCAGGCACATGGGAATACAATGATCTACAGAGGGATTGCACATACAGCAAGCTATCAGAAGGCAATGAGGCACAGCCAACAGCAATTTTCAGTAGAAATGTGTAAGAGATAAGTTTGTTGTTGTGTGTGTTGGTGTTTGGTCATTTGGGGTTTGGGTGGTGGAGAAATACTGCAAAAATTGATCCTTTCTCTGTAATCTTTAATTTTCTCCAAAATGTAGTGGTGTGTCTCACTTTAATATTAACTGCTGCAAACCACGATTGTACCCATGCATGTATTCATGTGGGTGTATGCTATGGTCGATTTAACGGTATAAAATCAAATTAAATTGATTTAAAGTGGTGATTTGTTGGTGCTCTTTGAAATTGCACTCATGTATACTCTGAGAAATGCACCTTTAACTTGTGTTTATAATGTGGCCTAAATTCACTCTCCTCTCCTCTCCTCTCCTCTCCTCTCCTCAGGTGCTGAAGGGGAGTAAAAAGCTTAGTCTATCTGTTCGCTCAGTCGGGCGGATTCCAGGTGGCTATGTCACCAACCATGTCTATACATGGGTTGACCCTCAGGGTCGAAGTGTGTCTCCTCCTCCCGACCTGCCTGAGCATCGGAGCGCCACCCTGAGAAGAACTGACAGCCAGCGGCGCAGCAACATGCAGCTGCTGCAGGAAGGAGATGAGAAGAAGGTGAGGCTTTATGTGGGAAACAAAACACTGGAGTCCATTGTCTACTTTTTTGTTTTTACACAAATCTCAGTTGTACCTCTAAAGTAATAATACTATCAGGGGAAAAAGTAAAATATTCAAATTTTGACTAACATGTCCCCAGAATCATAATTTTAGATATTTTATAGGTGGCCATGATATTAATTCATTCAAAACATTAGTTGTCCCTTAAGTCAATTATGCTCTTTTAACAGTTTCTGTTTGCTAAAAGAAAACATGTACTACCAACATATTACTTGCATGGATAACTTCTTATCTTATTCTTCAAAACTCTGAAAGTTAATGCTAAAAATATATAAAATCAAATATTTATGAAGAATTTAAAAAAGCTAGCTAAGTCAAGCTGAGCTAAAGTAAGCAACACATTCTACATGTGTTTGATCCATAAAGCATAAATATTGTAACAAATATGCTAAAACTCATATCCAACTTCCTCTAAGGGCACCAGCAAAAACGTGGACAAGGATTATATTACTGTGTTCTGCCTAGTTTTTCAGCAGCAGGTCCTTTTTACTGCCCTGTGTCTTTGGCCTCTGATGTCCACGCTATCATGTAACTCCTCACACTCTGCAGCTGCAGGAGAATCCTTTTGTGTATGACTTGATAATGTATTTTATATAAACAAGGAAGGAAGGCAAAAGCTTCCCACAGCTTTAGTTTCAGCCATTGTGGTCTGACTCTGACATAGCCATAAATGAATCAGCTTGACCATGAACGTTTAACTGTTCCAACACCTGACTGGACAAACACACCGAAACACTGGGCTACTGTCAGGTCTCGCTTTCTGACTTTTTTAATCAAGGAAAACATGGTGGTTGTTCTGGAAGCATCAAACTTTCTCCTAAACGATCTGCCAGAACCAACAAATACGTTGAGCACTTTCAGAATCACCGTGGCAATGTCCAGTTGTAGTTTCTGTGAAAGAGTTTTAGTTTGGATGGTCACATCAGAGCTGGCTCCAAAGTTTTGGGTGACTTGGGTGCCTTTGATTGATGGCAGACTGGAAGAGAATGACTACATTTTAATAGTAAGACTCAGTAATGGACAGAAATTGATGGACACTGTAAAATAAATTAAAAAGCTTAAACAATAACAGTAATTGGACCTTCGGTCCCACAAAACTCCACCCTGTCACCACCTCATGACCAGCAGGGAAGGAGCTGTCAGAGCTGTTTAAAAGATTTATTACACTAGAACTTTCCATTTTTTCGCAGCTAAGAGCCACTGCTTCAGCTCCACTAATACAGGCTGCAGTTAGTGCCATTCACATAAAGTTTAGAAAATAGGTTCTTTGCCCTTTAAAAAAGAAAATTAAACCCATTTCTGGTATTTAGACACTTTCAAAGAAATGTCTTAGCATCAGCACAGGTAAAGCTTCATGTCTCATGTGTATCCGCTTTTGATGGGTTGGAGGTGTCTCCAGTATGTGTCATCTGAACATTTTCAATCCACGCTCTACTGGAATTGCCTCCAGCTCTGCGGTTTAGGGGCTATTAAAAAGCTGTGCTGTGCATTAAGCAAACTAGAACACAGTGTCTTTGATACATAGCACCTGAAGGTCAAAACTGCTGCTGCTATTACTTTACCTATCCTGTAGGTGACACAGGTTTGCATGTGTTGAACTGGTTTGACAATGACCTAACAGCTCCCCCTTTTGGAGAAGCTGCAGTTTGCTAAACGCGAATTTCTATGTGAGTGAGTTACTAGAGTTGTGCAATATGTTAAAATATTCTGACTGGCCACCGTCGGACCAACAACCGGCGATTGGCGATATATTCCTGTGTGTGTGTGTGTGTGTGTGTGTGTGTGTGACATCTCCTGTGGTCTTTAATGTGAAAATTTAATTTCACTGAAACATTACAGCCTATAGGCTACTCTTCTTCAGTTAAATAAAAGTGAATCAGCCTGAGATCTTTGCTAAGCAATAAGCTGCAGAGACAGGCTGAGCAGCGGTCCGAAACTAATTGAGAAAGAGTCTGATGGCGTCAGATGAAGGACACCGCCGCTTGCAGCCTCCAAATGAAGAAACGGGTGGGGAGAACATAACTATGCTACTAAATGATCAGAATGCACAACTGCACATGCAGTTTTTGGTCTAGTTCTCAAATATGAGTCATGAATTGACATTAATTTTCAGCGCCAATCAACAGGAAAGCAACCACTAGAGACTGCCTAATTGTAATTTAGTTACTGCCCTGTCCTGTTAGACTCATCGGAAATAAAAGCAACAGAAACGTGCATAATGTGGCTCAACTGCAAATGCCAGTTCTTATTTGCACACGCTATGAATTGCGCTTTACAGGTTTATTATTTACGAAGTTGTATTCTTGAAGAGGCAGACCAAAAATCATCCAACAAATGCCTTAAAAGAAACAACCACTGATAGACTCGGCAATGGAAGTGACTCAGTTTAGCTTTTCATACATGCTAATTTCACTCATTATAATATTTGCAATATTATTCGTGAATCCCTCCTGTGATTAAATGCACTTGTCTGTCCCAAACAAAGGCTCTATTAACGCTGTCTCAGATTCCACTGCTTACAAAACAGAAACGGCGGACCACTGGGACCCCTTTTAGAGAGAAAGCGCATTTTGAAGGTATTCCATGATAACAGCTGGTGCCAGACAACACGATGTGCTGCAATATGCTGCTAATAAAAGAAGGATGAGTCTAGTAATTAAAACTATTCTCCATGTCCTGTATAAATGTCACAGAGAACATGCAATGCCTCCATATTCCCACTGAGCAAAGGTGGCTGGCTTAGCTCCAATAAGCAAACATCATGTTATTAAAAAAGTGCCATATGCACTGAATGAAAGTAAGATTTCTGTGCCAGATGCCAAACCTACACCGGAGGGGAAATAAGAGGGATGAGACTGATATTGTTTAATAGACATATTTGAATAATGTGTCATCTTGTAGTTGCCAGGGTGCAACTGATGCGCCTTTTCAATCTTGGCAAGAGATGGTTACATTAGGATCAAAGTAATCAAGGGCCTCATGGTGATTGAGGAAAATGTACAATTTAAAGTTTGGCACACCTAAGCCACTGCTGAACCTCTTCCCGTGGATAGTGTATAGTTTAATGTCTCTTTGCTTTCCAAATGTATATATTATGAAAATGCTGAGTTGAGTTCATCCACGTAGCATAAATGAGAGAGGCAGCTTGTTTTTAATTAAGCCTGGGTAATACAATACATCGATTTTTATTTGTGATGTTAAGGTTAGGTATGGTTCATGCTTCAGTTTGTGTATCTGTGCTAATGAGAGCGGGTACAATCTCAAGTGTTACCTTTAAGTGTTAACATTCTGATAGAACTTGAAATTAATAAAAAAACAAAAGGGTTGGTTCAGGTGGAGGAGGACTCTTAAGTAAACATTTGGAAATCATTACCATGTTGGCTCTGACATTAAGTGGGCTAAAGGCTCAAGGGCCACAGCAAATCACTGCAGAGTTCAAGGACACTCTTGATGAGATGACCCAGAGGCACCAAACAAAGAAGAGCAGATTATACCTGCCAGGTCCTCTGATAGTGGGTTAGAATAAAGCAGTCTCATCAGACAAATGAGCCATTCATCAAACCCTATAGCCTCAGGAACAGACTACAGATAGGCCCATATAAGTCTTTCAGAGGCTTTCAGAGATCAAGGCATGGTACAGCAGCTGGGAGGTTAATATAAATATATATAAATATATATATATATATATATATAACTGACAAGGAAGCTCCTCACAATGCGCCTTGAGACTGTACACTAAGTGGAAGAAAGGAGGCCGAAGACTAGCCACTATCCAGGATGAAACAACTAAGATTCATGAATACGTCAGGAAGAATGTGCCATGTGCTGAGTTGCTTAGTGAATACCTCAGGCAGCAGAAGCCTGATGAGGAAGAAGCGAAGGTGGAACCATCATGGGAGGACAAACCCTTACACGGTATGTACCACTGGCAGACAGAAGAAGTGGTCAATATTGAGAAATCCTACCAGTGGCTGGAAAAGGCTGGACTGAAAGACAGCACAGAGGCACTAAT
>JAVQJF010055863.1:0-18157 GCA_036023855.1 Gadopsis marmoratus | reverse complement strand
GACAGCCCGTAGCTTTGATTACGGCGTGCATTCGCTGTGGCGTTGTTTCGATAAGCTTCTGCAATGTCACAACATTTATTTCTGTCCAGAGTTGCATTAATTTTTCACCAAGATCTTGTGTTGATGATGGGAGAGTCGGACCACTGCGCAAAGTCTTCTCCAGCACAGATGTTTGTAGATGTTTGTTTGCTTGATGCCAATAATTTGACCCTTCTGAAACTGATTAACATATCTTCCACAACCACAGGACGTGTCTTTCCACATGGTTATTTAAGAAGTGAGAAGCTTGTCACTGCGTCAGTTAGGGTTAAATAACTTGTTGCCAGCTGAAACATAGTCACCCATGCAGTAATTACCCAATGGGAGGCTCTTACCTATTTGCTAAGTTAAATCCAGGTGGTGACTTTTTTTTTGGCCAGGCAGTGTGTGAAAGGATCCTCTCTCAGTGACCTGACCTCGCTGAATTATCACCTTCTGATAAACCCATTGTACACGTCCTGTCCAGAAGCTGGGCAGACATCTTAGGGTGGCCAAAAACCTAACTATAACAACTTTATGTGGCAAAAATGTATTAATGCAGTTTTACCTTCTTGTGCCACAGTGTCCTACCTCCCATTTCATGTCTTTTATCTGATCACTGCATGTGTTCGGGTCTTGGATTGCACATGTTTCCATTATTAAGTGGCAGAGTTGGGACCAAGTCATTGTTTTGCAGGTCACAAATACATCTTTGCACTCAAGTTTCAAGTCAAGTCCCAAGTTAAGACTTACACCAGGCAAAGGGACTGCTAATGAAAATGAGCCCTTCAGCTAACTTGGGTGCATTTACATTTGTTTGATTGTTGATATACATATGTTCATTGTCACTTTTCTTTGAGTTTTGAGTCCTAAACAAGTCATCATGTGCTCTTCACCAAATGTAATGTCCATTTTTACAAACAAGTAACACTATATCACATTTAAACAAATCGTGAATGCTTTTTAAAATTTGCATATATTTGTACAATTTTGCTAACACGTTAGACTAAACATAGTCATAAAAGAAGTAGTGCTGACCACAACAGAATTAATTTTGTATGTTTCTGATCCGAAAGGTTTAACTTTTTAACCTTTGGGCTCAGGGGGGGTATCAGGTTTTTTCAAGTGAAGTCACGAGTCATTGGTGTAGAAGTCCCAGTCGTGTTGCAAGTCTTCTTTGAGTTTGATTTTAGTCTAAAGTCATCAAATTTGTGACTCGAGTTTGACTCAAGTCCAGGTTATGTGACACGAGTCCACACCTCCTGTAAGTGGGCCTTTACCTCATTGTTGCAGTCTTTTCACAGATCTCATCAATTTACGCAACACTGGGTGAGTAAACCTGGATCATCCTTAAGATTCCAACTAAGCTATCAAAACAAGTTCTCCCATTGTTAAATAAAAAAATGTAGTTACTACTTTTTAAGTGTTAATATATAATACCTATCACACTTGTACCAAAACATGCTGAAAGGTACTTGCCTTGTACATGCACATACAGGTGCATGCTCTCTCTAACACACACACCTACACACACACACACAGATGATGAGATCTGGCCCAGGCTACATTGTGAGGCCTTGTAGAGACAGGAGAGTTCCATTAGCTAAAGCAGCCGAGCATGGCTACTGCTGGCTCATCACTATCTGCCACCAAATCTAGTCAGAAGTCGAGAGAGAGAGAGAGAGAGAGAGAGAGGGAGGTGCACAGGGAATGGAAGTGACGGAGGAAAACAGCAGCAAGAGAAGTTCTGGAGAGGGAAAGTAGGAGGGAGGTAGAGAAGAGAAAGGGAGATGGAAATAAATCAGTGAATATCACTTCACACATCACAGTCTATTTGGTCAGCAGATGATTAGTCAGCATACATGGTACAAAAGAGCTGAGGGACCAATATATTTACCATTAAAGCAGTGGTTTCATGTTTCACTGTGATTTACAGAGGTTTAAATAGCATATAATTCCCCAGTTACTCACCATATTGTTAACAATATATCAATGCTACTGCGCTCTTATTGGAATATAACTAGACATATACAACAATTACTCATGAGGCTACGGGGCTTATTCTCGGGATGCTCATCATGCTGGAGTTGATTAAGTTAAAGAATGTGTTTGCCTGACTGTTTGTCCATCTGTTTCCAAAACAATTAAGCACATGCCCTGGTTTTCCCTCTCCTCTCCTCTCCTCTCCTCTCCTCTCCTCTCCGGTATCGTCCCGGGAGCTAACTTCCCTGCCTCCCTCCTCATTTCTCCCCCTCTCCTTTAATTCCCTGCCTGCGGAATCCTGAGGAAAGTGCTGATGAACAATTAAACATGGTCCTTCCCCAGGGAGGCAAGGTCACTCATTGTGTGTGTTTGTGTGTATGTGGGTGGAAAGTGCAATGAACGTGTGAACGTGAGTGTGTTTATGACACAGGGAGAGAGAGAGAGAGAGACAGAGACTTGGCAGACGTACAGATATATGCCAGACAAAAGGGTAAAAAGCTGAATAATGTTATACAGTTTGTGTAGGCGTTAGAACACTAGTGTTGAGACCGACCGGGCAGTGTGAGATGCAGAAGCAATAATACATAAGGTATGAAGTGTAATTGTGTAGGCACTGAAGTTCAGTCACGGATCGTTCTTGTGAACATCACCGTACGTCAGGACTTGCATGACCGTACGTTGCAAGTACCGCTACTGGATCACACACAATTGTTTCTTACATGTTCATCATTGACTTATGGACTTTTTTGTGACGCAGGGATGCCAGTTCTCATTATTCACTGATTATTATGTGTTTGTGGCGGTTGAGTGCAGGATATACAGTGCTGACTAGTTCTTTTTACCAATGCTAGCAAAATGGCTCTCTTGGTGGCAGCTATTTAAAGGATTGCCATTAAACCCGCTTCCTAGTGACTTTGGTGATCCCTGACTTTTACATTTTGCATCAGCAGAAGGTTGACATTTTTGGCTCTTAATGAAATGTGGACTGGAATTAAATTTGGTACAGATCCGGGGTGCCCGTGACCCACTGACTATTCCTCTAGTGCCACAAACAGTTTAAAGTTTTCACATATCAGGTGTAAATATCTCAACATCTTCTTGATGGATCGGCACACAATTTTGTCCAGACATTCATGGTGCCCAGAAGATGTATCCTAATGACACTGGTGATCCCCTGACTTTTACTCTCGATCACTATGACTGTGGGGTTCACGTTTGAGGCTTTGAGTGAAATCTCTCAACAACTGCCATGAAATTTGATACATACGTTTATACCCCACTCAAGATGAATTGTCCCTTTGGTGATACCTAAACCTTTCATCTAGCAAGCTCAAAGCAACACAGCATGGCTCTGTAGCCAATATAATGCCTAATATAAAGCATTATGGATGCGGCTTACTCAAAACATAAATAAACATTAGAAAGAAATGGTCTGTCAATTACAGTTACTGAGAAAAAGAAAAGAACCAAGAGCCATGCACAATAACTCACCCTATACTAAGGAAAGACATTACCACATTACAACTTCAAATAGTCAAATTATTCTGTCTTCATTTTCTTGAACTGGAAAATATTCATGCAACCTTTCAAATCATTCTGTAGAGAATTCCAGTTTCACGCCAAGCACTGAAATACACATTTAAAGCAGCCTGTGCATACTGATGCTTAAAATGAAATTTCCTTCTATGGTCCTCCTCCTGTGAACTAAAAACAAACTTATTTTGTGAATCATCTGGCAATATTCTGCTTTTTGCTCTGTACATAACTGATAATGTCTATAACTTAACTGAACCGCCATCTAAATGAGTCTGAGAAGTAAGAACGCTGCGCAATTCTTGCTGCTCTTTTCTGTAACTTAAACAATGTCTTTTTGTTGCCCCACTCTTCCAAACAGTAGGTAAAATATTGCAAAATAAGTGAACAGTATAGCATTTGTATTGCCTTGTACTTTAACGCATATTTTGCTTTGTTCAAAACAGAAATATTCTTAAACCCCTTTGTTTTTACATGTACTGTATGGAATTTCCATTTCAGTTTTTCATCCACTATCACACAAAAACTTAACTTCAAACACCTTTTCAATATAAAGTTTATCTATAGACAATGAAATGTTTTCATGCTTTTGATATCAAAAACCATAAACTTAGATTAGTTCAATTTGAAGGATAACTTATTTCATCAAACCATCTTGAGTTTGACCATTTCATTTACAATGCTTCCTGCTAAAGCAAACAACACAAACTATCTTTGACACTTCACGTATGTAATTGATATCCAAAATGAAAAGTTTAGGCCCCAAAACTGAGCCTTGTGGGACTCCACATTCAGTCTTCATACATCGAATGTATTACTAGCAAACTGTAGGTATTGTTGTCTTTTATCTAAATAGCTGCTTAACCAGTTTAGAGTTACTTTGAAATTGAGAAATTGAGATGTATGATTTAAATGTATTTTTTTATTAATAAATACCTGTTTGTGTATTTTTACTTTCTACTGCTGTTGTGATTTCTTCCATTATATTAATTAATGCTAAAGCTGTAGTTCGAAAGCCATACTCTCAACAATTTGTTCTTTATTTTTTTCAGAGTTTTGCACTCTGGAATATTGTGAAAGCAAGGACACCGGTCTCTAGATAGTAAAGGTGTGTTTCTCTCCACTACAGTCAATAGCTTCTTTCACCATAAACATGTCACTCCCATCACTATCAGGTAATTATTATTTATGTATTCACTACAATAGATCTAATTTATAATTTCTCACCTCTCCGAGAAACATAGACTGCAACATCCACTTACTCCCATCATTCCAGCTACTTGCCCATCATTATGTTAATAGAATAGATTAGGCTCAACATTGTCAATGAAGTTATGCAATTTGTTTACCACTTCATTCATGTTTTTGATAAATGTATTATTGTCATGAAATGAAAATGACTGGGCAGACCAGTGGACAGAGATTTATTTCCTATTATGTTGTTTAGATTTTTCCCAGTACCTTTGATATCATTGGCTCTTTACTCCAGCACACTGTTCTTAGAGTCAAACATGGACTGAGATTAACACTTGAGGTTGTTTGAGGGCATTCATATCCGTATTGTGGCATTATAATAAAATCGTTGCTCTTTTTAAACATAGCTGCAGACTGTGCAGCAGCAGTAAGCAGCAGGACAATGGTCCTGAGAAGGCCACCAAGGAGTGTTGTAGTGGAGTGTTCAGTCACTTGACCTCACACTAACTGAGCATGTGTTCCACTTGCTGAGGGCCATTCTGAAGGGAAAATAAACCAAACTAAAATAAGTATTGAAGATGATTGTAACAAAGCTTGGCAGATGGAGATACAAGTGGGCTGTAGACTTAAGCAAGTCATTGACTGCAAAGGATTTCTATCCAAATATCAAAAATAATGACTTTATTTACAGTCCCAATCTGTAAAAGGCTTTGTGCACCATTTCCACTCCACCATCACATCATGTTTGATATTTCTTCATCAGCTAAAGAGAGAAAATCACTGTTCCATAGCACAAGCTGGAGCTGAGCAGTCAAGTACCCCTAAGAATTAAATCCATTTTACACAATCATGCCCCTCAAATGTCAACATTTAGGGCCAATGCAGGACATAGTGTGACCTTTTATAGCAAAGGCAAGGCAGAGTATTTATATAGGATATTTTAAATTCAAATTCAAAGTGCTTTACATAGGCAAAGAAAAGTATTAGACAATAATCAATAAAAACTAGAATAAAATCGATTCAAAATAATTCAAACAGAATTAAACTACAGACAAATTAAATTAATACAGATATACATGCAATTGGAATATACCAGAAATATAGTACATATTTCTATTTCATATTTCTTCTAACATAAACAGAGTACAGTTACAGTTAAATAATAAGTTGTAAGTTGCCTCAGATGCAGCAAAGAAGCCACTCAATCGATGGCACAGGAGAACAATAGAGTTTTTTAAATGAGATTTGAAAGTGGCTAGGGTCGGGACGCATTTGAGACCATCAAGGTGTTGGTTCCATAGCAGGTAGGAGCAACGTCACCCTGTTTCTGACTCGAGATACAACCAGACAAGGCTGTATATGCCACCCACTTTTCCAGTCTGTCAAGAGATACTTTATGGCCCACAGAAAGGCTGCACTAACATCAAGTACACACCAAAACTGATGTTTTAACTGAATCAATATTCAGACGAATGCCATTTAGGACCTTTATCACTGCAGACTCAGTGCTGGGATGTTGTCTGAGGCCAAATTGAAATCTGTCCAAAAGTCAATTTCCATTTAATATAGAGTTAAAAGATTTTTGAATCAAAGCAGCTTTTCATGAGGCGTCATTATAACCTCCAGAGTTTTAGTATTGACGCCACTGAAGGCTGACAATCTGGCTGAAATGTTTGTGTGCGGTCGCATCAGTGTTCTGATTCCATTGTTTGACATGGTCACCCTGAAATTTGTGATTTTTTTTCACAAAGAAAATATGCACCCTCATTACATATATTGAGGGATAGAATAGGAAATCAGGGGCTACACTTGTTGGGGGATTATTTAGCTTCCCAATGGTGGTGAACAAGGTATGAAGAATTGTTGATAGTTCTGTTGATGTTGGAGAAAAAAAGCTTGTCTAACCTTATTTATTTCAGAAATGTAAATATGAAGCCTCTCCACAAACACTTTATGTACATCTGTAAATTAGTCATTCTGAATATTGCTTTTTCTCCATAAGCGCTCAGCTCTCCTGCATGGTCTGTTTTTGACTTGCGACAGCCGGGTGTTTCTCAGCAGGGCTCTCTGCTAGCCAGAGATGTTGTTTTCCCTTTTCAGGTGCAATGATGCCAATAACGCTTAGAGTTTTTACAGTTTAAATTATCAATGGCGTCAACAGAATCATGGACACTTACATAAAATGTAAAATAGTGTGCTCATCTATTTACCTTTTTTGACAGAAATCCGATCTGACTTGGGTATCAGGAGAAACCAACATATCAACGAAAACACAGAAATGGTCAGAAAGGCATATGTCCCTGACAACCATCCTAGAAATACCAACACCCTTGCTAACAACCAAACTACGGCGTGTCCTTGATTGTGTGTGGGCGCTTTCACATGTTGCAACAGAGCAAAGGTTTCAAATAGACCACAGGATTCCCTGGCAGTTTTGTCTTTGGGGGTATTAATGTTATTGGTAAAATCAGCAGTTATGACAAGATAGTGAAAATCTTTTGAGATAACAGAAAGCAGTTCAGTGAAGTTGTCAGCACAATTTGTAGAGGACCTCGGAGAGCTCTAAATCGTTAACAGCAGGATTTCAGGTGTGCCTTTCAACAGAGTGTAAAGATACTCAAAAGGAGGACAAAATCACCGCATGATAACTTCTTGCATTGAAAGCGGTGAAGAAAATGAATCCCCATAGGTGGTAGTTGCCCTGTGGGGTGGCTTGGCTCTGATGCCCCTCATGTTTTAAGCTCTCTTCAGGCAGGGGGGCTGTGGTGCCTCTCACACAAGGTTTCTGCCATTTTGTGTTATGTCTTGTCATCGTTTTGATTCCTCTTGTCTCTTTCCCTTGGCAGAGGGCACAGATGAGTGATGCAGGAAGTAAGATAGGTTACACCTGGTCCGCACCACCTACCCTCTACCCTCTACAGCTACCTCGCCGAACTGCAGCGGCTCGCACTCCTGCACAGACATCGTTACTGCTGACAGCCCGACCTTTTACATGGAATTTGCTTTTGATAATCGGCATCAATAATATAATTTTTCATTTAATTCCATTAGAAATTTTAATTATAGCTTTCTTAGTTTAGACAGAAAACGGTTAGAGGCGTGTGCTCAATTTTAACTGGGGAGCTACAAAAATGACCATTTACAATTTTTCATGTCTGAGACATGTTCTACAGATATATAGACATTGAAACTGCAGTGAAAAGTGTAATGTCACTGGTTTGTTGTCAATATGACTATTAATAGATCATTTTTACTGTCTATTCTGATAACCGTCACACGGGAAAACACAGGCAACACCCCGAATCACCAGATGAGCGGCGCTGCAGCTCATGCAGGCTGTTTGTTAACAAGGCCGCCGGAATGAAAAGCGACGAGGTTCCATGACACACACACACGCTGCTTAGGTAGGCGGCGTGTACTCCTGACTTGATGAGGCAAATTTCATTTGCCCTAAAACGTTGTCTCCTCTTCTGACCGATTAACACCTCATGCTTCAAGGAGTGCGTTCAATAGATCAGTTGACTCTTGTTTTAGTACTTCTGATTGCTGTCATTCTTCGCTATGTGCAGTATGATGCTTTTCACATTTGGGTTTTGCGGCCAGAATATGTGAGATTATTGCTGTCATTTCACTGGAAAGCAATGTATTTTGGTGTTCTTAATGCTCATGCCTTTTACATCTCTAACAGCAAAATCACCAACAATCAGAGTTTGAGGCTAAGCTGGATGCCGGCCAGCCTATAGCGTCGCAAATCTTCGGGCACTGGGCTCTGGCTATCACTCATCCTCCCATTTCCCAGGGAAATGATTTATTCTTCCGGAGTTCCAGAGAGGACGACGACGTGCAGATTTATTGCCAGACAGACAACTTTCCTGTTCCTTAGTAGTCTTGTTGGTGTTAGTTAGCAGCGTGTTAGCATCTCTTGTCCACTGTTTTGAGTCCGTGGTAAAGTGGTATCAGTCCCACACCGTCCATCCACCTCCACTTCCCATTCTAATTGGTGTATCTTAGTTTCAAGCACTGACATTGTCTGAGGAACTGTGTGAAAGTCGTCCATGGAGAAGGAAAGCATGTTGCTCCTCTGCCAGTCACTGTAGTTCAGAAGAGTGCCACGAAAGGCTTTGTAGTTGTTTGTAGGCCTGATTAAGGTGATAATTCTCAGTAAGTTCCTCATTTCGAGCACATTGTCGCATTATTTTCACAGTGTCATGTAATGCATATACTGATATGCTAATATTTATTTGTCTGATTAGTTTTTGTCACCTAAATCTGGGGCACTATGTACATAAAGGGCTACAATGCCTACACAGTTCATGTAATATTGATGTAAACACCCTCAAATTAAAGTTAAGAGACAGCAATTTAACCTCATAGTCACTATTTTCAAATATAATGTGCTGAAGTACAGATCTAAAAAAAAAGGTGTCCCTCTCCAAATACCTATGCAGTGTTGTGGAGCAGCAGATTTCTCCGTCCATGCGATGCAGCAAGTTCTCGTCTCCATTTCATTATAAGTGGAGATTAAAAGATGTTTTAGGCCATTAAAAATAGAAGCAGATGGATTCATATACTAAGACTATACTAACAAATTGAAATGACATTTACAAACAGTTCCCCTCATGGATATACCGTGTCTGTGCAATCACATGCTCACTTAACACATAAACAACACTCATGACATCACTGGCAATCATGGCCATCTTGCAGTGCCACTCACCGTCTCTCTCGGGATTCGTCAGCAGCAGGGGAGTGGGTGGAGTTCAAAGCCGAGTAAAAATAAAGAATCAAAATATAAACTGGAGAACAGGGCATTGTGGCAGTTTCCTCTCAGTCACAGTCTGGCGAACCATTATTAGCTGTCTCTCTGTGTGGGAAATCATTAATTTTAGAAAAACAAAATATGTCAAGTTTATCCCTGGGGCCAGCGACTATTTCTGTGTGTTCAAGACAGGAAGTGTTGAATATGATGATATCCTGAAGGCAGTTTGTTATTTATTTATTTCCTCTCATTTCATTTGAGCTGTGGGTTGCAAGGGGGAGCTCTAATTTTTACACAAATACTTGGTCTATTTACGGCCTGGGCAAGGTAATAAAAACAGGAGATGCTTGCGGGAAGGGAAGATATTTAATATCAGTGCTTTTTAAGTGTATTAATTATCTGCACTTTAGTGTGTCGCCTCATATTTAGGACCACTTCACTAAATTCGATATGTGCAGCTCTGTTTGCATGCCTCTCATGGAGCCATGCATATCCGTTTGCTTCCCTGATACCACCAGTTGAATGTCAGCACCCACCACCTCAAATTCAGCATCAACATTCATGTTTTCTGTCTCCTCAGAAATCCTGCCCTCTACAAGACCCCTCCACTGCTGCTGAACAGACAACGGTGACTGCCACCCAGAATGCCAAAAATGTAATGCAACTCTAAACCCACAATACAGCCACAGCCTGGTACGACAAATACAACATCAGACCTTTCCCTGCCAGAGACTGTGTCCAGCTCCTCGCTACTGCGGCTCCCTCTGCAGCCACGCTCCTTCCAGCCCCTACAACTCATCCGGAACGCCGCAGAACACCTCGTCTTCAACCTCCTCAGACCTGCCCATGTTATTCCCCCCACACAGTCCCTCCGATGGCTGGTTGTGCTGAATACAAAGTCCTGCTACTGGCAATCGGGGCTGCAAAGGGATCCACACATGCACACCACCAGGCCACTGTCCAGGTCCACACACATCGGCTTTGCACTGCTTTTCTGACGCCGCTGTCCATTCAGCTCGCCACTTTGATTCATTCAGTCTGGCTGTGGTTCCCACTGGTTGTCTCCTTACCTCTGCCACCCCCCTTCTGCCATTCTGCAATTTCTCCTCAAGCACTCTGTCTGTTTATTTCACAACTATCTATTTTAATTCTGGCCTCTTGGCAGGATTTTGCAAATTCTACAGTTGCACTCCAGATTAGTTGCTCAGAGTGAGAGCGTCGGTCCAATTAATGAAATGTAAATGTCAGTCTTTCTGCCTGCCACTGGTTTTCACGCTCTTTCGTCGTGTTCGTGAACGTATCAGCGTGTTGTGGCAGCGCTGAGAGCACATCTGAATATCAAACTCTCCATTACATGAGCTCACTAAGCCTTCATGTTCGTAATTGTGTGCTTCCTATCCAGAATGTGGTATACATGTGTGCCCAGTGCGTGTCCAGTTTTAAGTTTCATGCATTAACCCTGTGAGTCTCAGGCATGGGGATTGTACCTAAAGGCTTGTTAGGTGTATGAAATGTCGTGCATGTGCATGTGCATGGATTGAACACACACTTCTCGGCATGGGTCAAAGTTTTATGGTCACCACCACGGCTATGGCTTGATTGCTCGCTGCCTGCACAATAACCTTTAGATGGAGTTGGCAAGGACTTGTTTGCTGCATACAGCCATCTGTACCTTTTGCAATTTCTTCCACAAGACGTGAGATTCTTTGTGTTGACAGGCTTTTACCGTAAACCTATCTGTGACCACATTCCCATGGTGTTCTCCTTTTTAATCAGTTCTGTGATAACCTTTATTAGACTTGCTGTGGCATGCATGCCCCATTATGTACTGTCAAACGTTTAGCCAGTCTAGCGGCATGGTTCTACTGATCAGAATCAGAAATCCTTTATTTGTCTCACAGTGGAGAAATTTACAGATGGCAATGCCGGTTTGCCTCTCTTTTGGCCTGAAATATCTCAACAAGTAGAAGATGGAATGTCATGAGATTTTGCACAGACCTTCATGGTCCCCAGGATCAGAATCCAACAGACTTTAGTGATTCTCTGACTTTTCCAGTAGTGCCAACCGCAGGTTGACAGTTTTGGTGAAAAGTCATGAAAACAGTTTTTTGTATTTTCTACAGACATTTGTGGTGCCAATATCAATCTTAATGACTTAGGTGGCCCTGCCTTTTCCTCTTTCGCCACCATGAGGTTGACATTTTGGGTTCTTAGTGACGTGTTGAAATTACATTTGTTACACACATTCATGCCCCTCTCAGGATGAATTGTAATCCCTTTGATGATCCCTTAACTTTTAATCTAGCGCCACCATCAGGTTTATGACCATACACCTTCAAAACAAGTGCCATTTAGCTGTGTTTACTTTGTGCTTAGCTTTGTGTGTAGTGCTACTTAACACATTTTGACATGGTAACAGATGGCAGTGCAGCAAAATCATAGCATTGTCATTGTGAACATGTTAGCATGCTGATGTTAGTGTTTATTTTAAATTGCTGTGCCTAAATACAGCCGTTACATGGCTGTGGACAATAAAGAGAGAAAGACTGTGAGCTCTTCTCTGTCCTTGAGTTTGGGAAAAAATAAAAAATAGTGCCCTCCCTACATCTGCCTTACCCTGTTGCTGAGCAGCAAAACAGTTCCACATCTCTCACTTTTCCCCCCACTATTTTCTTTTTGGGCCCGCTGCGAAAATATGATATGGATAAATGAGGAAAGAAATAAAGACAGAGACAGGTGTAGATGGAAAGATGCAGAGATGGATAGACGATGGGAGCGAGGTGAAAGGGGAAATGGAAAGATGGATAGAAAGATGGATACATAATTAGGTGGGAGGGTGGGGAGGTAGTGGCATCTATAAATAGGTGAATGAATGGATGCATGGCTGGTTGCTGGCTGAATGAGTGGATGGATGGATGGTTAGAGAGATGAAAAGCCTAGAGGTAAGGATGTCTCTCTCTCTCCCCCTCTTTCTCTTTCTCTCTACTGTGGCTTGACTGATTAATGCACTCGAAGAGCCCAGGGAGGTGGAGCACAACAAACAGACGGAGGAGGGAGAAAAAAGAGCAAGAGAAAAGATTGGAGGATCAGAAGAGAATGAGCGAGCGAGAGCAGGAGAGAGTGTGTGTGTGCGTGCATGTGTGGTAGAAACCCCAGTGCTTCCATTCGGAAGCTGCTACATCAAGTGGTTTGATTCTCAGAGGGAGGTACCCTTCCCCTCATCAGTGGAAGTCTTCTCTCTTTTCCAGTTTAGAACAATCATGCTCACTCATACTGTATGACCAATCAGCCAGCAGTGGGATTCCTGTGAGGGAACAGATGGAGAGACACAAAGAGCGAAAAAAGAGTGAGAAAAGGTAAGACAATGTGAGGGGGAAGTTGTTACTGTAGTTTTTCACTATTGGGTTAATCCATCTCCATTCTAACATTAGAAGTGATTGCAGGGCACATGCACTCCTCGCTATTCCCTCGCTCTCTGTCGCCTCTTCCTCTTCCCTTTCTGTGCTCATCTTAATGACCCAGTAATGATGCCTCACACAGAGAATCAGACCCCCCCCCATTTGTTGAATTGTATTTGCATTCAGACCATGGAAGCAAGGCACTTCACTGACTTTTAACATGAATTCTTGGAATTAACCCAGCACAGCCCTTAAGGTTAAACTAAGGATTAATGGACCATGACCAAGATTTACATATCACTATTAGTTAACCTGTTAGAAACCTTATTTAGCCTACAAATCCAGCATTTAAAGTTATTTCTTATAAATCAAGAATGGCCCTTCTTTGCGTTTACAGGCCAATGCCATTCTGAATCACATTACAAGAGAAAAGCCTAATAAAGCCATGGTATAGCCCAAGTTTTTTTAACTGTATTACTTATATTGCAGAAATAGCTCCAACTAGGCTGAAGGTATGCACACACCAACAGGCATAATGTAATGGTGAAAAGTCACTGCTAACACTTCTCTTGGGATGCAGACAGACATGTCCTTCCTTCATAACACCAAGTCGCTAGTTGTTTCTTTTCACCTTCCAGCCATTACTTTGACAGGGAGAGTGTAACCACTGATGCTTCAAGAGAATTGGATATTGTGTTCCAAGTTGGCACCTCAATCATTCCGATGAAGGTTGTCTACCGGGCCTATGTGACAAAAAGGTTTATCAGGGCTCCTCTAGCTTCCGTCTTTTGGGGGCCATTGAGCATGCGCATTAATGACTACCATTGGCCAAGTCTGCTGGCTCCCTGCACACATAACATGAGAAATATTTCTTGATTTGTCTCTTCAAGACTTTTCAGATGTTAATAGGCTCAATGGATGAAAGTCTGATAATATAAAAGACATTTTGTGTCCTTCAGAAAGAAAGAAATGTATTCATCAATGTACACCTGTTTATTTTGTAATGACTGTGCATGTGAAAAGATTTCTTGGGGCCAGCGTGCCTTGCATGACCTGCAATACCGACCACGGCCACTACACCAAAGACACCAAGCAACCCGAGTACACACTGTATTCCCTCACGTCCACCATAGGAATATCTATGGTGAAGTGATAAGGAACTCTCACTAGTTTAGGCTTAAAAAGAGCTAATTGTACACTGCCACTGAACCCTAATTTTCCGAGGCCTACAAGAGCCTGCACCACCTGTTTGCCATCAGTTGCTAGCTAACTCATCGCTAGCTAGCAAATGTTAGTAGGTGAGCACAGCCAGGTCATTAGCCATTGTCCAACAGTGCTGCAAAAGAAAGTCTCCTCTTCAGAATGCTGAATCATGACACCGGAGGAGATCCAGAGGTGCGTTTGTTTTTGATATAAACATTCAAATGGCTTCCTGTAATGCGTTGCATAGGAGTATGAGCCACAGTACTGCTGCCCATTCTTGAAAGAAAAAGGCAAAAAGAGCCAGGCCACCTCTTCAAACAAGTAATTTAATACAAGAGATTATGTGTGATAACAACATAATCTGATAAGCAGAAAGTCAACAACCATCAGTACACAGTAACGTTTGCCTCATGCTAGCTTGCAGGCATTTAGTGCGCCAGCTCGAGCTGAGTGAGGAGGCAGGAGGTTAGCATCCGGCCTGAGGCCACACTGACAGCACCATTTTTAGAGAATGGCTAGGGAGACCAACAATAAAGTACAGCACGCTTCAAAACAGAATAGAATGTTAATCCAACCTCAATGTTCCGCAACTGGCTCCCCCCCGTTCTTCTTACAGCCGTTACCTGCACCTGCACCTCATTAACACACTTTGTGTGCATTTACGGTAGCTTCCTTTTTGAGTGAAACTCGGGATCACGAGTCTTTGATTAGGTGATTGTCACTGCTTCCACACAAAGCTTAAATGTGTGTTTCCTTATTCCTCTCTTCCTTTGTTTTATCACTTCCTTGTGTGTCTCCATGACAACATCTGGAGAATCCAGTAAGCACCTTAGGTTTCAATTTAAATTCAATTAAATTGAAAGCTTTTGTTTGTTCAAAGAAGAACAAAAGAGAGTATGTTTTAGACGGAAATTTTTTAAAAGGCAATGGTTGTTTAACACAAGCAGCGTCTTTCATTTCCCCGACTCTGATCCAAAGTAGAAGAATTGTCTGTCTCTTAGAAGGGAGCAGCTTTGCAAGTTATTGTTGCTTTCACAGCTATTTCTCACTCCGAGGCAGCGACCAATAGATGAGGAAAAGGGAGAGTGTGGCAATGTCAGAACTGTGATGTTGTGCTGCGTGATAAAGAATCACTGAAGTTGACCAGATTATCTAAAAAGACAGCTGCGTATGTGCGCTTGTCTTGTAGCCTGGCCTCGTGGTCCTGTGGTGGCCGAGGCAGCTGTGGCTCTGCTGCGTCGAAGCGAAGGCTCGGTTACCTTTTCACCGCACACCACCACCGCTGAAGAAAAAGAGACACAAAGTGATGAGAGCTGAGCGAGGATTTCTGTCACTCTTTTTTGTTGCCTTCATCTTTCCTCTGCCTTATTGATCCAGCACTCCCCCACCTCTCCGTCATTCCCCCTCTTTCATCAGAGGAGTCTGTTTCACATGCATTGGGTTCACTCAGAGGACCCTTTAACTGTTAACCTTCACTCTCCGACTCCCCAGATCCATCACCACTCGGGCTGCCTGTGAGCATATTGACCAAGTGCATACAGTATACTGCTTCAAAGGCTGTCAGGGTATTATGGACCACTTGGTGGCACTGTGGTATTTGGAGTGAGACAATAAGCAATTTTGTCTATTATTTTCCTTTTTTGTGGTTTTAATGAGGGGGCACAGAATTAGTGGAAGGTGTGAGGGGGACAGGAAAAGCAAGGGGGTGAAGAAGACAGGAAAATTGAGGTGAGGAGGGATGGGAAAATAGAGGAATGGGGCACGCTGACATATACAGAGACACACAAAGAGACATCAGACATTTTGCAACATGGCCTAACCCTCATTTCCATGCCTAAACCTCACTGCTTATTTTACAGTACAAGGGATGCTGAAACCTGAGGTGATATAATGCAACAGCAGCACATAACCGTGACTATACGCCATTTTCAAAATGCCAAGTCTCTAATAAGAGCACGTACTAAAGCTCCCTTTTTATGGCAGCTACTGCAGATACTCAGATGAAGTACCCTGCAATTAGCTGTCATTCCTGTGTCTCAATTCCAAAGAGATTGAAAATGTCCATAATGATCCTTCATTAATACTTACATATTAATGTAAGTATGAGCAAGATTTCATTTTTAAACTTTTGCTCTCTTTTTTTTCCTTTTTTCAACTCTGTATCTCTCTATGGAAAGTTGAGTGAGGATACACTCGCTTCTTCAGTAGTACACTGCTTCAAACTCACACAAGCTGTATGAGTGCACAGCTCAGAATCAAACCCATTCACATTCATCAGCCCTTACAGCTACAGCGTCCTTATATTGCCACAGAGCAGTTGAGATAAGCAGCTTGCGTCACCCGCTCAAGTAGGCTGCAGCTGAAATTGTTGCGGGAGGGTTAGTTTTCGTGTTCTATAACCAAACGCAGACATCAGCCAAAGCAGGGACCAACGGAAAGGATAACTTTAAATTTTGCACCTGTGGGCCGCGGGACTGCATAGGTTATCAACTGAAGACACCAGAGATATTACTGTTATCTATGAGATGCTCAGTTACAATACAGCTTCCCACCACTTGGTGGCGGTAATGCGTCCTCCCCCCCAAAAGATTACAGTTTTGCGCAAGTACAATCCTCACTTCATTAAGTACGGCTTTGTGAACGGAGGTAACCCAGTGATTGGAGTGTGGGCTAACGCAATCCAGCGAAGCACTGAAGCCTTCAAAACTAAAGTGGCATCTAGAAACCAAACATCCAATGCTCGCGGGAAAGCCGGTGGTATTTTGAAAAATGGGCTACAGATGCAGAAAAAGGTCTATCGTGTCACTGACTGGCAACTCTAAACTTGATTTGAAAGCCAGCTACGTCGTAGCCAGACTTGTGTTTATAAGACTTGAAACCTTTAAATGTGTTCTTGTAGCAGCTTGATTTGGTGTCTTGTTGCATGTGCAGGTTTACATACTCATGATAAATACATGTCTTTGTGATGATCCCATTGTATCATGTCACTTATTTGACAAGGTATTAGCTTGTTAAACTGTAAATGGATTTTAATTACTTATTGAATACAAATCAAACCAACAGTGAGATCAATACAATACAGTGTTAATATTTGAATGGGCCCCGGGTCACTTTGTACTGAAAAAGTTGAGCCCCAAGTTCAGAAAGGTTAAGAACCCCTGCTTTAGAGGATAGGTGAAGTAAATGATACTGTAAGCATGTTTACCTATGGGATACAGTAGGGCCTACTGCTAAACAACAATGATAACACTGACATCCACTACCTCTTAAGAAATTATGTTATAACATATTTCACAGTTGTGATGTGCTGCCAAAATGTATTATACTAATGGATGAAGTGGAATAAAAACAAATGTTTTTGCCCTTTGCTCATGGCAGTTATGACAATAATTTCTTGCAGGTGTGCCTTCGCCAGGTCAGCTACACTCAAACTCTAGGGATTTATTATGCCTGTCTTCTGCTTCATTGTATTATTTGGAATAGGAATAAATCAAGAAATGGATCTATTCTTTGTTCATCCAGCACTGTAGCAGCTCATAACTTACCTTTCTCAGGTGCACAAAATGAACACAATACTGTAATGTAATAATGTTAAATAATAATAATAATAATAACTATATCTAGATGGCACTTTTAAAAACTACGATTACAAAGTGCTTTGACAAACAAAGCAAAGAGCAGCCCAAGCAATACATAAAACTGAGTAATAACAATATAAAATAATATAAAAATGTCATAAAATGAATGAGGTATGAAGTGCCCACCCCCCTGTTATAATTACACAGGAAACACAATGTGTCCAGGCTGGAATATAAACGCTGAATCCATAGAGTCTATGGTTGGTAAATACACTGCTCAAAAAAATTTAAGGAACACTTTTTAAGCAGAGTATAGCATCAAGTCAGTTAAACCTCTGGGATATTGATCTGGTCAGTTAAGTATCAGAGGGAGTTGTTAATCAGTTTCAGCTGCTTTGGTGTTAATGAAATTAACAACAGCTGCACTAGAGGGTCAACAATGACACGACCCCCAAAACAGGAATGCTTTTACAGGTGGAGGCCACTGACAT
>JAVQJF010055862.1:0-22793 GCA_036023855.1 Gadopsis marmoratus | reverse complement strand
TACACTTCAGAATCCATCCTGCTACTTCCATCAGCAGTCACATCATCAATAAACAGCAGTGACCCAGCTCCACTGGCAGTCATACATGCCCATGCCATAACACTACCTCCACCATGTTTGAGAGGATGTGCTGTGCTTTGGATCATGAGCTGTTCCTTTCATTCTCCATATTCTTCTCTCCCCATCTGCTTAACTTGTCATGAAATAATGAAGGGACCCGGCCGTGAAACTGCTCATCAGTCAATTACTTTTGAAAATGGGGGACTTTGTATAAAAATAGCTGTCATTCCTAAACGGTTAATGTGATGTTTTTGTCAAACTCCTTGAATTAAAGCTGAAAGTCTGCTCTTCAATCACATCTTGATTGCTTTGTTTCAAACCCATTATGATGGTGTACAGAGGCAAAAGTACAAAACTTGTGTCACTGTCCAAATACTTATGGATGCAA
Source organism: Gadopsis marmoratus (assembly GCA_036023855.1). Taxonomy (NCBI): domain Eukaryota; kingdom Metazoa; phylum Chordata; class Actinopteri; order Centrarchiformes; family Percichthyidae; genus Gadopsis; species Gadopsis marmoratus. The sequence continues at coordinate 22,345 of JAVQJF010055862.1, read as the reverse complement.
TTGTAGTTTCTCATTATATTGAGATACTAAGTCATTATATTGATATAGTATAATCATTTTTTTTTTAATCACACTCAGAAATGGGCTTCCATAATATACACAGTATATTAGTAATATAAATATTTTTAAAGTATAATAAAACATTATATATTAAACTTGTATTGTGCAATGGTAATGTAGTGATTCCACAATGATTTCCAAAGTCAAATTTAGCAGATACAAAGTTCAGCACTTCAAAAAGGGACATCACTTGACCACTGGTAGTCGCCGTACACCTAACATCCAGTAAATCAGTTGTTGGAGGTAGTTCTTCACTGTTCAACTTCATAACAGCCCAATAATCCCAGCTCTGAAGCGCCACTGCTACAGTGTTGCTGCTACATTGCTTCTGTCCACCATCAATCATCTCCTCTCCCGTCTGTGACTGGACAGTTTTTTGTCGGTCATTGAGAGTCTCCCGACTCCATCTGCAGCGCTGCCTCCACACTGTCTGTGTACCTGAAGCCCTGCAGATCAGCTGCTAGGAGGACCTCCAGAACAGAGGGCTAAAGGTGGAAGGAGGACAGAGAGAGAGTGTGAGATAAAAGGGTAGGAAAAAAAACAGAGGGAAGAACGTATATTTAGTTTTGTTGTGTTGTCATAAAAACTAAACTCTGGCCCAAACAAAAAAAACATTATATATTACCATTCCTGTTGAAAGAAAAACGTAACGGCCAGTAATCTGTACTACAATAAAAGTCTGTAAGGCAGCGAGGACTGAACGTTGTACCTGTAATCTGGAAAAGACCAGTCGCACCTCTCGTAGCTTGAACTGCCTCAGCAGGTCCCTGAGCTCGCTGATCACCGAGTTATCGATGCTGTTGACATGATTGCAATCCAGGACCAATGATCGCGGAGGAGACGCTGGGGGAGAGACATTAAGGGTAATAAGACAAGAAAGTAAATGAGCAGAGGTTAAACAACACAGAGATCACACATTACTGTTTCGTGTGGGTGTCCTTTAAACATGGGAAGACTAGCAAATCCTCACCCTGCAGAGCCTGAGTGTGTATGATGTGGCTGAGATACTCTGTGGCAGGAAAGCTGAGGCCACTGTCCAACTCCATCACTAGCGCACCGTGATCAGACACCTGCACACAAAACAATCTGTTACTCTTGCACTGTTAGATACCTTGTTCAAAACACTCCAGCAGCCCTTTGGCCTCATCATACTTCAGTTTGTGAACTCCTGTACGTTACAGAGGAGCAAGGTAACCAAAAGGTCTATGAGGCTGTTGTTAATGGAGAAACAGGTGGGGGAGAGTAACTCCGCCACTTCTGAGACTGACGTGACGGTTAATTCGTCATGTTTATAAAAAAGCCCTGATAAATATGATAATAATCTTTGCGATAGATAATCATATTTCACCAAACTCAGCTGAAAAACATCCATGTGACTATCAACTAAAGGTGGGGAATATGTATTACATTACGGTAGTACTGTTCAAAATATGGTACCTTTATCTGGGGTCTTGCCGTGTTGTACAACAGCAGGGCTCCGGATACAGCTACACCTCCTACGATGCCGTACTGCACTTCCCAGAAACTCATCAGGAACGTCACAGCAAAAGGCAGCAGGTCCAGCTCTGTGGAAGACACATAAGCACGAGGTCATGATTAAACAAAGAGACATGTGAGACTCACTACTGAAAAATAAATAGATGAGCAGACACCTACTGCGTATCCTCCACATCTCAGCCACGACACGGTAATCCACCATGGGAGCTACCGCACAGATGATAACAGCAGCCAGAGAAGCTCTGGGGATGTAGTAGAAGGCTGGCATGAGGAACGCCAGGGAAAGCAACACTATCACGCCTGCAAAAAACACACAGAGAAAAAGGTGAAATTTAGAGAAATTCCTCATTTCAAAACTAAGGATTGGAGAAAAAGAAATGCTCAGAAGAAATGAAATCTCAACACACACACACACACACACACACACCTAAGTACAAAAGACAGACAGAGAGAGAAAGCAAGGAAATTTAAAGTTATTATGAGAGATTGGACGTTGCCTTTGTGTTTTCACAGGCAAGAAAAAAAAAAAAAAGCAGCTTTTCCCTGTGGGATGTTTATTTAAACCAGAAAAGCTCAAATACACAATTGGAGGTCTTTCAACAGACTTCACTGTATTGATATCATGATAAATACAGAACTTTATGTGATTAACCTTTTTGAGAGTGACAACACAATGTCCTTCTGCTCTTCTCTGATTCCTCAACCACTGACCATGTGCTGGGCTGCTTCTGTAAAAGATTAATGTTGTTTTTGTTGTCTGCTAAAGCCTGTTATTGATGTTTCTTTTAACAGTTCTACCTCCGACCTCCATGACAACAGAGGAAACGGAAATGGAAAAGGAAGCAAAGACAGGAGTCAAGTGGGGATAATACGTGATAACACAGACCACCACAAGAGGGTGGAAGAGATACAGCGACAGTTGAACGTGTCTGGACTGACTCACTGGTGACAATCCCTCCAGCTGGAGTGCAAACACCAGTCTGGGAGTTCACTGCTGTCCTGGACGTAAAGAGAAAACATGACACTGTAAATTTTTGACATCTAAGCGTTCTCGTTCTCTCTCTCTCTCTCTCTCTCTCTCTCTCTCACATACACACACACACCTCCCAAAGCTACCAGTGACAGGGTAGGCTGACACAAAGGAGCCCATGATGTTGGTCACACCAATAGCCAGCAGCTCCTGGTTGGTATCAATCCTGTAGTCGTTCTGACTGGCTGAAGAGAAACTGGAAGTTAGAATCAGGCAACACTCATTCTTTTGCTGCCATGATAATCTAATGCTGGTGTAATGTGCAGAAAAGGCCTGATGATGGTGCTAGAGGAAAGGTTACTGGATCACCAAAGCTATAACAATTCATCCTGAGGGAGATATGAACATCGGAACCAAATTTCATGGCTATAAATCCAATAATTGTTGAGATATTTCACTCAAAACCACAAATGTCAATGTTATGGTGGCACTAAAGAGAAGTCAGGGGATCACCAAAGTCATCACGATTCCTCCTCTGGGGAACATGAATGTCTGTACAAAATTGAAATTGAATGGCAATTGATCCAGTAGGTGTTAGGTAATGTATTTCAGTCTCTCAGAAGCATGCTGCTAGCATTGCTAAAAACACTTACCAAAGGCTTTAGCAATAGCAATGCTCTCCAACAGACCCATAAGGGGAATCACAGCAAGCCCGCCTCCAAAATCCTGCACAAAAACACACAGAGAGGAGGACTGGCTAGTCAGATGCTCATCTTGCGAACCGGATTTTGGGAAGTGAAAGTTGCAACGCAGTCATTTAGCAAAAAGACCTCTGCTCCTTACTTCTACAATCTCTCCAAAGGAGATGACGGTGCCGTTGGCTGTGGTGTCTGAGGTAGGTGGAGGCCTGAAGGGCGGGAGCCCCTGGGAACTTTTCCCAGTGACTGTAAACACGTGATAACCGTAAGCATCCCAGGAAAATGCAATCATGGTTGCAGCCACGACCACCAGTGCGTTACGCACTGACCAAGATGAAGAAGAAATAGGGGGAAAGAGGAAGGATTTAGAGAAGTAAAATGTGTATCTAAAACAGTGCGGACACACAAAAATTCATATTTTATACACCGTCAATCACAAAAGATAAAGATATCCACATAATGGAATACTAATTATTCAGAGCAAATGAAATACTAATAGAAAAAAGATAAAGGAGCTATAATTTTAGTATTTGGCTATAAAATGTTCTTTATACTTTGTAAAACTGAAATACCGTCATTTGTGTTCATGTATATGACAAACACACACACAGTCACAACCACACAGGTACTCACTGGTAGCAACAGTCCACGCTAGTTTCCTGGCGACTCTGGAGTAGGTGGAGTAGGTGGAGTAGGGAGCGTCGTCAGGGCCCAGACTCGTCTTCATTAACAACAACATGACCAGCAGAGTGAGACACAGCAGACCCAGAACCACATCACCTATCCTGGCTTCTGGGATCTTGTAGAAGGTGTAGTAAACCTGCAGGAAGAACTCGTGGGGAATGTCCTGGAGTCCCAGAATATTCTAGAAACAGAGACAACAGGACTGCCATCAGCTGTGTTTGCTTCTGGTCAAATAACAAACATAGAGGGTGAATAAGAGTTCTCTCTTTACTTCTTTGATAGAAACAGTAACTACAAAATGAGTTAATCCTTAATAATATCATTTCTGTTTTATGTTTGGCACACGGGAGTAAAACTTTCCTCTTGCATGTATATATGCACACACACTTACAGTATATCTCTGCTATCTGCTATTGAAAAAGTCTACCATTTCAATTACTGAGCCATTTATATCAGATAGCTTGGATACAGTAAGCAGTTTTTGTATCATTCGGTGCATTTTATGTCGCCCGTAATGTTGTCCTGGCCATCGTGTTGGAAATGTTCCACTCAAATGTTAAAATCCAGACTCAAGACCCCTTATTCCTAATAATGCATGATTATTCAGGAGATTATTTGATGTTTTCAGTTTTTTCGTTGCTTGTTCTATTGGGTGTTACTATGTACATATTATCGCTTTCTTTTAATCACATTTTATTGTGGAAGTGCAAAGTTTTCTGAACTGGATGTAAAGAGATAACTCGGTCTACAATCTATAAATGTGAAACTGCTGAGTAGCGAGTACAGGTACAGGTAACAAATGGTTTTGTTGCTGTGTTTAAGTCTCACCTTGACCTGGCCAAAGCCAATGGTTACCGCAGCAGCACAAGTGAAGCCTTTTATTACGGGAAAAGAGATGAAGTCCAGCAGAAATCCTGCAGAAGAGAAGCAAAGCAATGAAAGATTTACAAATCCATGACACCGACCTTGAGCCAAAAGTACAAGAAAGAAAGGTAGAGATCTGCAGATTCCACAGAAATGGTGTGTGGTTAAGCAGAGGAAGTCGTAGATGTGGTGGTAGGAAGTGTACTCACAAACCAATCTCCTGTTTCTTCACAGTTTCTGCAGTTCGTTCTCTAAACCTTTGTAAGAGTGCACACGACACTCTCTCTTCTAAACAATTTATTTGAAATATTGTAAAATGGTTATATCAGGTTGTGATTCAGAGCTCAGCCTAAATTTTACAAAATGGAAGATGTAATATAAACAAATAAATAAAATACAGTATCATTACTATCACATGATAACAATGGGTCACATTGTGAATAAAAACTTATTTTTACTTGGCTAAAAAGGCCTTTTGTAAGTTCATCCACTTGGTTCACAAGTGTTCATTTATCTAAATTAAGAAACACACCAAACAAACACCAAAACTGGCGTTACAAGGTTTTCACATGACTTCGGCAGCCCTCCCCTCACCTAATCTCAGCAATGCCATTCCAGCCTGGATGAGACCACAGAGGAGGCTGAGCAGCACGGCTCGGTGAGGCTGCCCCCCCACCACGGAGAAACACAGCAGGGACATGATGGCCGTGGGACCCAGTGTCACATCCTTAGAGGTCCCCAGGAGGGTGTAGATGAACCCCCCCATGAAGGCAGAGTAGAGACCGTACTGTGGAGAGAAATGCCTTTAATTCCATGCCATGTAATTCTTTGCGATATCTGACTGAACCCCAGGAAGACTAGCGACCACTTTGTGGAAGCGGATGGGGATTCGAATGAAGGATAAAGAATATTGGAACAAGATGATTTTAACAGCCCAGCTGGGACATCTGGAGAGAGTTGGATTTAAAAGGAAGTTGAATCCAAAAGATGAACCTTCACAGACAACCCAGCTAAGGTTCACCTGCACAGGAAGGCCAGCTACTTCAGCATAAGCCAGCGCCTGCGGTACAGTCGTCAGGCCGACGGTGAGGCCTGCGAGCAGGTCCATCTGAAGCCACGTCAGCTTGTAGCTGGGCAGCCAGGAGAGGATGGGCAGCCAGGCCTTCAGGGTGCTGTAGGAGCAGAAGGTCCAGCCTGACACCCGGCCCAGCAGAGGCTGGTCCATCGCACAAGGATTGGCGGTGTGAGCGGAGAACCTGAAGAGGAGGATGACGAAGGAAAGGATGAAGAGACCGCAGAAAGTGCACAAAGATAAAATGACATTTTACATATTCAAATGTGTGCACGAGTAGGCCGATTACAGAATTAGAGCCACGTACAAAAAGCGGTCAAGTTTGCTCCTCTGCTTTAAGTCTCACTCATTAGCTTTTGGGAAGAAGTGCTGCTTGGTTCCTCTTTGCTTTGCCCCCTGGGAGTCCTCGTTCCGCACAGAGCCAGTATTCAGGGAAACACAACAAAGATATGCTCTCAATGTCTGCATATGTCCCGTTTGTCTGCGTGCTTTTCTGGACAAATAGGCAGCACATCAAAGAAGGTGGACGCCATATCTTCAGATGCATGCTGTGATCTGTGTGTAAAGGGAAGACACAACAGCAAAAAGTCATCAGTCAACTAACTCTCAGGCTGCCAGCTAAGTGCACTTAACCTGTATTCCAACATTACCAGTTCCCTAAGCACTTACAGATTAGTCTCTTTCAGTGTCTTGCCCAAGGACAACTCGGCAGGAGGAGGCGGGATCGAACCGCCAACATTGAGATTAACCCGCACTACCTCTCACCGATGAGAACCACCACTTACTACACATCTGTTTACAACTTGGTTTAGTATTTTAACACCTGAATATATTCCATGTGTCTTTCTGTGACCCTTGAGCTTAAGGAGCTTTATAAATCATATGATGATCATATGACAGTGTGCTGCAACCGTTTCTCCACAAACAACTGGCTGACAAAAAAAAACAACAAAAAAAAAAACACATTCCCACAAATATTCCTCAGTGTTATGTGAGCCTCATCTTCCAGAGTGATATTTTATTCGGCTGTGTCCTAAAATGTGTTCGTTATGTTGTGAATATCCTTCTAAAATGGATTGTACAACAACATGTCCCACTGAGAAAGTGGAAGAACATGAATAATCTAAATGGAAAAAGCTGTGTGACTGGAACTGACACAAAAGAGTAAATTAAGAAGGCGAATAGACTCGAATAAAAAGCCAGAACAGAAACTCTTACCCAGCTTAATATCTTCTTCACCATCATTCTGTGGTTCTGTTGTGATTTTTAGCTCCTTTTCTGTCAATATCCCCGCTGTCCCCTCCGCTGAAACCACTTCCTAAAATATATCTCCTTTCGCGGATGACGTCCGAGACAGAGGTTCCGGTTCGCTGTCGTCACGTGATCGCTGTCATGCGCCCGCGTGTGGGCGGGGCTTATGTTGTTTGCGGAAGACGTGTGCTGGTTGACGATGATCTATCTGGCACAAAGCTCCACTAATCACTTTATGCACTCATTTTGACGGCTGCATTTCCCGTATGCATTGAATGGAATTGTTTTGACTCGCATTCACTGTTTCAACGCCAAACCAGCAGATGTTATGCGACTTAGCAGGCGAGATTTCTGTGTGAACGTGAAGAGAGCGAACTGATCACCAGCATGCTGCTCGAGTTGCTTTGTCTCATTTTGGGATCATGTTGCAGCGGAGGGTCGAAGACAAGAAATGTCCTTTTAATAATCGGTGAGTGAACTTTTACATTTGTTTCCTATCCAGCGGCAGGTGCCACGTTTGCAGACTTGAAATGCCTGTTGAACTCTGACAGGAAGAATGATACGTTCAGCTGAAACTACTGCAGACTGATAGGACAGTCCTGCATTATACAGGAAGGTGTTTTGGAAATGTTGCACAATTTCAATACAAAAATCGTACCTTTTTAAATGGTGAACTTATTCGGGGGTAGTGGGGTCATAACAAATATAATAGTAGGCATGTTTTGGTTAAACGTTTGCCCATTTAATTGAGGAGTTGTAACCATGTATTAGCCAGCTACTAATGACAATCATCAGTGTTGGAAGTCACCAAGAAGAAACGTGTCTGTTCTCTCTTCCAGCTGATGATGCAGGTTTTGAGACAGAAGTGTATAACAACTCTGTGGTCCACACCCCCCACCTGCGCTCTCTGGCCCAGCGCAGCCTGGTGTTCAGCAACGCCTTCACCTCTGTCAGCAGCTGCTCCCCCAGCCGCTCCACCATCCTCACAGGCCTGCCGCAGGTGTTAACACACACACACACACACACGTGCCTAACATTTGTGCATGAAGGCATGGTATTTAGGTCTTTTTGATTTGTGTTTTCAGCACCAGAACGGCATGTACGGGCTTCACCAGGATGTTCACCACTTCAACTCCTTTGACGGAGTACAAAGTCTATCGCTGCTCCTCAGCCAAGCCGACGTACACACGGGTAACTAACAAAGAGACCCGTTTCAAGTCTACTCCCGCACACACACTTTTTTTAAATCACCAATCCTCCCCCTCTCTCATTCCAACAGGCATAATTGGGAAGAAGCATGTCGGTCCTGGCTCTGTATACCCTTTTGATTTTGCCTACACAGAGGAGAACAGCTCTGTCCTCCAGGTGGGGAGGAACATCACCCGCATCAAACTCCTGGTTCGCAAGTTTTTCCAGACCCATAAAGAAGAAGCCTTTGAACGAAGGCGAAAGAAAAAAGAAGATGAAGACAATATAAAAGATGACGAGAGGCCCTTCTTCCTTTATGTTGCCTTCCACGACACCCACCGATGTGGACACTCGCAGCCCCAGTATGGAGCCTTCTGTGAGAAGTTTGGGAATGGTGAAACGGGGATGGGTAGAATACCTGACTGGACACCAGAATATTACACACCAGAACAAGTAAAGGTCGGTGAAATTAAGATTATATGTTTTCAAATGTAGAAAGAAATTCCGCTCTCATTTGAAGACAAGATTTTTTATCTGTAAAACATATATATTACATAATCAGGTGTGTCGTCATCTCGTGTACTTCAGGTTCCTCCTTTTGTGCCAGACACACCTGCAGCACGAGCCGACTTGGCTGCACAGTACACCACGGTTAGCAGGCTGGACCAAGGTATGCAACAACACCTGCACTGCACAGCACCCCCCCCAAAAAAAAATATTCTTGTAAAACCTTAAGCTATAATGGTGTAAAATTCCCGTGCAGGTATTGGTTTGGTTCTTCAGGAGCTCAGGGATGCTGGTTATGAGAATGATACTCTGGTCATCTACAGCTCAGATAACGGCATCCCCTTCCCAAATGGCAGAACCAACCTGTATCGCTCCGGGACGGCAGAGCCCATGCTGGTGTCCTCTCCAGAGCACAGGGAGCGATGGGGAGATACCAGCCAGGCCTACGTCAGCCTGCTGGGTAAGAGATGGATGGCTGAAAGAGGGTGGAAAGGTTGCAAGTGCAGAAATTCAGTTTTTTTTTTAAAATCTAGACCGTGAAAGTCTAGCAGCCACTTGCTGTGAGCACAGTGTCCATAGCAGGTTTGGTTCCAGTTTTGTGCTCACACCACTGGCTCTAGTGAGTAATGAGTAGAGAGTGATTTTGTATGAATTCTCAGTTTAATTTCAAGGTTTTTAAATAGGGGGGAAAAGTATTTCAGAAATCATAAACATGTAGTAGAAATTATATTTTTTTCTTTCCTTTATCATCTTGGGACGCCCAGATTGGGCAAACAAGCAAAAAGGGAAGTTGGTGTGTTTGTGTGATGTGCTTGATCGGCCACAAGAGGGAGACTTGACAATGATGCATCAGCAGCAGAACAGTTGTAATATAAATGTCTGCAGAAGATCATTGCAACACATTAAATAGACTGTTACCAGGGCAACTATATAACTAGTAGGTAATGAACATTAGACATGAGACATTAACATGAATATTTTTCACTGTCCTATGAAAACCATGTCTCTCCAGGTCAACTGTTCATGAGCTGAGACGGACATGCCTGCTTTGTGATGATGTATTTTTCAGATTCTTCAATGGGCTTTTTAAATGGGTTATTGATCTTAAAAAGTAGGACAATTTTCTCGACCAATAAATAAACAAATCTTGTGGTTTTCATTGGACAGTGACATTTATAAAGATGTCCCTCTGTTTACAGTATAAAATAAGCACTTATAGTTTTTTAGCAGTATTATAATTATTACTATATGAATATTAACATTACATTTAAATGCAAATTTCAGAGGAGCTATACTAATTTGTCTTTTTCTCACCATCTCATCCTCCCTGTGTTTGTTTTTCGGCAGACATCACTCCCACCATCCTGGACTGGTTTTCTGTCCCCTACCCATCCTACAGCCTCCCCGGCAGCCCCACCACCCCGGTCCACCTCACCGGTCGCTCCTTACTTCCTGCTCTGGTCACCGAGCCCAGCAGCTGGCACACCGTCTACGCCAGCCAGTCCCTCCACGAGGTCTGTGAGCACAGCTGCCTTCAGACAGAAATGGACCCTCTATGAAGGAATCAGTCACACGGCCTTGACTCCTGTACTGTCATTTTGATTTCAGGTAACCATGTACTACCCAACCCGCTCTGTCCACCAGGGGGCATACCACCTTCTCCACAACCTACACTACCGCATGCCCTTCCCCATCGACCAGGACCTGTACGTTTCTCCCACCTTCCAGGACCTGCTGAACCGCAGCCGGCTGAGTGAGCCCACACACTGGTTCAAAAGCCTGGAGCAGTATTACTACAGAGAGCGCTGGGAGCTGTTCGACTCCAGGTCTGTCGCCACGTTGTTCCAACGTTCATCATGTTTTCACCTTAGGAGAAGAAATGGTGATGATTCACAGATAAATATCAGCCAAGTTAAAAGTGCAGTCGGTAAATGAGTGTGGCGATAAAAGCCGTGTGACCACAATACTTGACCTTGATTGGCGGATGAAGTTCCTCTGCTTTAAATGAGGTACACCTGCCACCGTTCAGTTTAGTGAGAAGGAAATGGCCAGAAACTCTGCCCATAGAGGTGACAAAATGTAACAAGGTCACATTTTAATATTCATAAGAGGAAATAGGTGCGCTTCTCTTGCACTGAACTTAAGTTTGGTGCTCAGCCTAACAGAATCCGGAGAAACATTTAATATAGAGCATTGTCAATGTCTAAAATTATTGTCAATGCAACATGTTTAGTATATGAATATTAATGTTTGAAATTTCAGTTCCTGTCATAAGACACTTAAAAGCCCCCAAAAACTGATATATTTTTATTTAAACAGTAATTTAACACTCTTGTCTATGCTGGCTTTCAGTGGCTTAACTTCTCACCTTGCTGCAGTGATGTACAGGTGTACTGTGACATCACATCTGGGTGTGGTCAGATGTGAAACTCTCAACCGGAGAGGGCAGCAAAACACTGCTTTTCAGCCTGGTTCAAAGTTACTGTTTAAACTACTTTTGTTTAAGAGTTATTTATTTATTTACTGTATTTCTGAAGTACAATATAAAGTGAAAACAATCTAAATGGAGGAGGCTGCTGGTAATGAGTTGCATATTATATATATACGGCTATCAGTGAATAAAATCTGAATAATTAAAAAAGGTAGAGACTCAGTCTTGGCTATGACCTTGAATCTGTTTATGAGGTTTAAATTTATACAAATGCTTCACCAACACAGGACAGACCCACTGGAAATGAGGAACCTAGTTTCAGACCCGTCCTACAGTGCCGTGCTGCAGAGTCTGAGGCAGAGCCTGCAGAAGTGGCAGTGGGAGACGGGGGACCCTTGGGTCTGTGGGCCTGACTACGTCCTGGAGGACAAGCTAGAGCCACGCTGCAGACCACTCTACAATGGACTGTGATGGTACTTGAACTCATCTTGATTGACATGATGCCCGCATACATGAACACATTCTTCTTATATAAATAAATGACAGTTGTGTATTTTTATATATCAGTGCTGCTTTTAATGCTAAAAAATAAACCACTGTTGAATTGCCTTAATTCCTAACATTGTTTTTGGTATAGTATCATTCTTCTCGTTACCAGATAATTTCATCATTCTGCTCAGTGGTCCTTATCTGTTTCTATACATTTAAGCTACATTTTCCCATCATCCAGACCAGCCAGACAATAACCCTGTTTCATAGAAATGCAACATGGTTACACACTATTTAACTGGTTTTGATGTTATTTAATTTAACAAATGTAGATGCATCCGTCTTTGTTTTAGTCTCATGGCCTGTGAGGTCAGCAAATCAGTCCGGAAAAGGTTTTTTTTTTTTTTTAAATTGATTCCTCAGAACTCCACGTTCTAGTGAGACTGACTCACAATCCATCCATTTAGAAAGCTGTTGGTACAATTTGGATGAGTCCATCATTCACTCATGTTTATTGATCTGCCCCCCCCTTTTTTTTTTAAACGTTTAATTTGTCCATTTTCAGTCACGTTGAAGTCTTTTGAAGCCACACACACCGATTCCGCTTTGCTGTACACCTTCTGTTGCATGCAGTGTGTCAGCACTCACCCAGCTTACTGGCTTTTTATGCATTTCTTGTGTGGCCTTCCAGACAAATGGAATCAAAATGTCTTCATTTCATGGACTGACTTCTCAGTGTCAAACGAGGAGTTACTGCGGAAATGGACCCGTCTGCCTTTTCTACATGTGACATGTTGTTGGGACATTCCGGAGAATTTGAATCCAACAATTAGTATGTCAAGTTAGTGAAAGCGCCTCATTAACCTGGACATCTTTTGAGTTTTGGCCACTTACACCAGTGTCTCTCCTTTTCCCTCTTAATCCATTTCAATTTAACCTCAACAAGCGTCAGAGAAGGGCTGACGTCCCCACACGCACACGCGCACACGCACACGCATCATCCGCCCACCTCGCTTGTGATTTGACGGCCGTCCTGGGTCCCGATGACGCCGCCCAGTCCGCCTTTATAAGCAGAACAAAGTTTGGTAAAACACCCAGCGAGACACAAACTCGGCCTCCGACCCAGAACAGACGAGAAAGGCGCCGTGTTCCTCCGCCGCGTAACAAAGTGCCAGGAGCCCGTTCCAGACATGCAGAGGTCAGTCAGGTTCGCCGCGGTGTGCGCTGCAGTGTCTCTGCTCATCTCCTGCCCTCCAGTCGAAGCCTGGTACAAGCAGTCCACCGGGCCCAGTTACTACTCGGTGGGTCGAGCCTCCGGGTTGCTGTCCGGTATCCGGAGGTCACCGTACGTCCGGAGGTCCGAGTCCGAAGAGACGCTGGTGGACAGCGGAGAGACGGCAGGTAGCAACGGGATTCCAGAGGCTAACAAGCAGATCTCCATCCTCAAAAGCATGGTAAGTAGTTCAGATTCTACAAAGTTTAATCCCGTTTTTATTACAGCGATGAAATGAAGAAGAGACGCGCGTAAAAACTGCTTTCCTGTCGGAACCACCGGAGCCACAAACCGCAGCGATGCTGTTACAACTAGTCCAAGTCAACAAGCCTCACAGTCACAGCTGGGACTGTGTGCTCTTCTCACCTTTGCTGTCATAGAGACGACGAAACAAAAAGTGCAGCCAGCAGCGTTACATGATGGGGTTGAACGGTCTTCGATAAGTTGACTAAAGAATCGGGCTGAATTTTAAACCACTACCCCCAGAAAACACCCCAACAAACGCAAAAATATAGGAAGAAATGATAATACGGAATATTGCCGTGTCAGTTGCGGCACCAGCCTGCTTTATTAATGCAAAACGCAACACTCCTAATAATTTGGCAATTCTTTTTAGAGATGCACGACAAGCCCATAAGGTCAGTTGGGGGGAGACTTTTAAGAAATCTGAAAGTGTGTTTTCAGTTGCAAACGTTAACTTAATGTTCACCTCCTGCAGGCCATCTGCGTGAAGGACATCTCTCCAAACCTGAAGAGCTGCGAGCTGCTGCGGGACGGGACGGGCACCTTCCAGTGCAGGGCGGACGTCTTCCTCACCCTGGACTCCCTGGACTGCCTGTCCGCGTGAGACGGTCCTGGTCCCCCACCGAGCCCCAGGAGCGCTTCTCTGAGAACGAGAAATTAAGGAAAGGAACGAGGGATGGATGGCGCAGAGGGAAACCCGGTCATTGTTCATGATGGACCGCTGCAGACTTTGAATGTCCTCTTATAAAAAAAAAAAAACTAACAAAAAAAACAAAACACAAACATTGTTCAGTTTTGCTTTGGTTGCATAGGCAAGAATATAAAATAGAAGAAAAAAAAAAATCAGTGCAAGAGATGTTGGTTGAAACCATCTTTCCAGATAACCTTCCATCTTTACGGTTTAACCCCTGACATGTATCCGCCATTGACAAAATGTATTAAATGTCCAGAAAGTTGACTGCAGAGCAGATTTCCTGGAACGTACTTTTATTTATTTTATCTATTAAAATGAACAAACACTGGTAACCTGTTGTGTGGCTTAAATTTACCTTCAGATATTCAACTAGTGGGGGTGAAAAGGGATAAAGAAATGATCCAGCACTTTTACATGGTCTTCTTCAAAGAAAACTGACATTTGATGTTCACATTTATTTTGTACTGCAGTTTCAGTACAACACAAAGTACAGCTCATAAAATAAGTCTGAGAACATGGTGTATAGATTTACACATCATATACGACTTAAAGAGGAACTAGAAAATTATTATTCTGAAAGTGGAATAAAAGATTAGGAGAAAAAAACAGACATTTCAAACGCATATGAATTTAAATTACACGACAGCAAAACCACTTCATCATAAGGCACCTGGGGGTGTTTTCCTCTTTTCTTTCACCTTCAGTATCCATATCAGACCGCATCAGTCATTACCATATCTTGTTTATTAGCAAAGTCAGAAAGGAGCTGCCTTCAGATCAGTCAGAACCCAGCAGAGTTGATGCCACACAAATCACATGTAGGAGGCATCATCCTGTTGACAAATCAGGGTTTGTGTGCGTCTGTCTCAGATATTCAAACAATAATCAAAGGAGAAAAGAAGGTAATGAGTCACACACTGGAGGCTTCAGGGATGTTTCCTTACATACACCTTTCTAATGTTAAATATCTGCATCGTCGCTGACTGATGAGAGTCAGGGGAATGAGTCACGGCACAGATGAAAATGAAGTGTTTGTGTGTGTGTGTGTGCGTCTTCAGCTCAGGACGAGTAAACACAAACTGGGGTGCTTTTACAGCGATCACAGCCTCATTAGGAGGGTGTGACGCACAGGATGTGGACAGCGGCGACACAGTGATGGATGAGCGGAAAACGCATGATGGTATGCGTGAGTGAACCCTGCGCCGGGGAAGTAACGGGCAAACAGTAAATCCTCACCCCCTCTGCATCCTGCCCACACACACACAGAAGGAGATGGGCAAATAAATGGCATGTGTACATATCAAGCCCTCAAAAAAGTAACATCTCCATTCATAGTCTTGAGCTTATAGTACAGTACAAAAATATAAATGCCCATTACTCTCAACATTTCAAAGGTCAATATTTTAGGGCTCAACCCCACGACAAAGGATTTGCTACGTGGTCCTTCTCCTTCAATGTTTTCTGAAACCGTTTCTAAGCTACATGAAATCAAGCATCACAGAGGATGAAATGTACCAGTGACAAAGAGCGTCAGAGAGCAGATGCTCTCCATGTTCATCGTTTAGTCTTTTAAAATCCAAAAGGTCGACAGCACTGCCTGTCCGGTGGCCGGCAGTTACAACAGTGACACGGCCTCCAGGTTCTCCTTGATTATTGTGTCCATAACCACCTGGAAGACGACCTGGATGTTGGAGGTGTCGGTCGCCGCAGTGAAGTGGTGGTAGATGAGTTTGCTGGGCATGGCGTTGCGTGAGATGAAGGTGGCGGCGATGAAGCGCGCGGCCGAATCTACATCACAGTCTGCACCTGGAGAAGAGACGGAGGGGAGGAATGAGACTTCACTGTGAAACATCTTTTTGTAAAGCGGGGGGGGGGACGTGGAAACAATATGAACAAGTTAAACTAATGTCAAAAAGCATGATTTACCGGAGGAACATAAACACACAATTAGGAGTAATAATTGATGTGAGGTTGATCTTTAGTACATTATTTGCACAAACATGAGTCTGTTGTGACACCCAAACACCAGGTGATGCAATTAAGAGTTCATGAAGGTTGAAGAAAAGGTGTACTAGATCCTTTACTGAAGTAAAATTACAGAGCTATTATCAGCAAAATGTATTTTAGGTAGAAAAGTACTTGGTCTGCAGGGAAATGTCACACTGATATATTATTATATATGACAATAGATTGCTAATACTGATGCAACAATCCATATGTAGCATGTTACTGTTGTAGCTGCTTGAGTTGGAGCTCATTTATCTACTTTAGACTATTAGCTAGTTTGGTCCAGTGGCTCCCAACCTGGGGGTCGGGCCCCTCCAAAGGGTCACCATATAAATCTGGGGTGGTCATGAGATGATTAATGGGAGAGAAATGGAGAAAAAATAAGATCTGCAGCACAAATCTCTTTGAATCTTTCTGTTTTTCCAAAGTTGTTTAAATGAAACCACATGACACGTTTAGAGGGGGCATCTGGAACGTGACAAAAGGCCCCAACTAGAGCCAGTGCTTGAGTAAATCTGAGCAAGCAGAGATGCCGAAATAGATGTAAACAGTTCAAACATCCAGCTTCTGCAGCTCTAAGTGGTAATAATAGGGATGCACAACTGAGCAAAAATACTGGGAAAAAAAATCCCAAAACAAGCCAATTTTAGGATTGCGTTGTATTTAAAAGAAAGTTGTAACAAGATTCCCTTCTATATAATAGTGTTATACCGTATAACATCCCATTTAAAATTAATTCAAATGAACAGGACACGTTGGTGAAAGGACACACAAGCTCATCTGAAGGGGCTGTGGTGCAACGTCAAACAATAAAGTCTGGGAGCCACTGTATTAGAAGAGTCATCATATCTGAGGTCAGTGTGAAAGGGACGCTTGCTCTGCTGGTGGACCTCAATTCCAAGAGTTTTAGCATTTATATTGACATTTGCATGAGAGCAGAGCAGAGAGGACGCAGCCTCCCACTGAGACGTGGGGAGCGAAATGCTGAGCGGACACAAAAATACCCCACAAAACAACAATCATTGAGTGTGCATGTGTTTATTTGTATTTAAAAGCCCCTAAACTGAGAACATTGGTCCTTTCTTTTGATACATTTGGGTTTTTATGGCTGAAATAGTTAAAATTCAATATATTTTTAGCATAATTTCATTCCTGGATGTTACATCTTTAAACCACAACATTCTGCATTGACAGCCCTGGATTAGTGAGATGAAATCTTTGTTTTTTACAATTAATTCATTAGTTTATTTTTCAAAACAGGTTACAGCAATATTCATGATGCTCGGTGCAAACTGTTTGTGTAGAAGGAAAGATGGTCTGTTGGTGTTTGGTACAAACATGTAGAACCGTATGCGACGCAGAGCTGAATCACAGAATCAAAGATCTCTGTGTGCACAGTTTTATTCAGGTACATTACCGTTAGCTTTAGAAACAGGAAGGTTTAATGGGGGAGGGGAAAGATGAGAGTGGAGATGAAGTCTATTTCATGTTTCATTGTTCATTATTTGATGCACCTTTTAGTAAAATGTCCTTTTCTTCTTCTTCTGGATGGATGATTATGAGACAAAGTTCTCTGTCTGCAATATACACTCCCTGGACACTTTATTAGGTACACGTATACAATTTAATGCGATCCAATGCAACAGATCTGCCACTAATTCTACATTTAGCAATATTATAATGTTCAGTTTTTGTTAGAACGTTATGTTTATTACTGAAGTTGTAGTTAATGGTGGTGATGATCTGGACTCCCATTGTGTGTTTCTAATATTCTTTATGTGAAAAATCCATATAATGCAGTCCAGTTTAACACCACCACAAACTACAAGGTCAATAATAAACATAGATAAATGAATACCTCTCTGACATTGTCAATTCAAATTGAACATTACTTTTATAAAAGGTAACATTTATGGCTGAGCTGATGGATTGCATTAGATTTTACCTAATAAAGTGTCCACTGAATGCAATTTTATGTAAGAAGTTATGTTCATGTCTGACAATAGTTTGACCACTGCAGCAGTATGTTTGGTGTCTGTCCATCTGAGCTGGACGACACTTGTGTGTGGAGGACACAATAAATGACACAGCTCACCAACATCAGTCCTACCTTTAAACTGTGACAGGTATAACCGCAGATGTCGCCCAGAGTGTAAAATCTTGTCTTGAAAAAGGTCCATCTTGTTCATGAATAAAATCTGCAAAAAAAAAACGAAAACAAAAAAAACCTCACACACACAAAAGAACAATCAACTGAGAGCACAAGAAGCTCATTTACAAGTCAAAGGTTTCCTCTCCAGTGGAAAAGGAAAATCAATTCAAAAGACCATCAGGAAAAGAAAATGTTGATTAGATTTGGTGAATCCCATCTGAAGCGCTGCAATAACTAACTCGAGCAATGAAAGCAATAAATCAGTTTCAAATATTCACAGTCACATTTATTGCCACTTTGCAGATATTTACGTACAATGTGAAAATCAATAGCTGTGTTGATACCAGCATGGGGTGGTGATTGTGCACCAACGGCCTCGCTCCACTCATCAGTGTGCAATCAATCACTCATGCAGTCTCCACTGCTGGCACTCAACAAGCTCAGCTACTACTTCCATGAATCTGACTTCCTGCGGTCGTACTGCCTCTAAACTCAACTTCTGCCCGGCTGCCGCCACGTTTCACAGGTGCTTTTGGCTTTGTAGTCGACCAATTAAAAACTACGACCCAGTCTTCTGTCTTTCCCGCCCGTTTGATCGCAAACACACACACACACACACACACACAAAAGCCCCTGATATTAACGAGGGAGGGATGAGGGAGAGCAGATTTTCAATGAACAGGATAGAGAGCAACACCTAGGTGTGTAATTACAACTGACCAGCCACAGAGATAATTGAGGTGGAGGTCACAATTTTCCCGCCCACGTTAAAAAAGGTATCATTAAACACTTTTGTTTAATGAGCCCGTTAGCCATGTTAACGTGCAGGCCCACACACACAACCCCTGCACATAAACACGTCACACACAGACATTTAATTGCCCATTTGGCTCTAATGAAGCCTTAAATAACACTTATTTATGGTTAAAAAGAGAATGATTTGCTAAAAGAGATACTTTGGTGTAACACTTCTCCTTATTGAGATCGTTGAGATTTTCTGTGTCTAACACTAACTGTAAATAACATGATCTCAATATATTCAAACTGGAACATGGAGATTTGGTTTATAAACCTTTATAAGTGCCTTTGTTTGCTCAGAGGTGGGCTCTTCTTTCTATACGGGCTTGTCAGAAATGTTCAGCGTGAAAGGCTTCTGGAAAAAGAGTTAAACAGCAACAGTTGACACTTGCGTCAGCATGCAGTGACTTGCATTTTAAGTGTGCTTTAAATGCGTGTTAAGTGGAATAAATTGAACAAGCTTGTTACACGTTTGTTATAATGTGATCATTTACCTGAAACGGGAATGGAAAAGCGAGAGGGGACAATGTCGCCTTGTCAAAGCTCACCCGAATTACAACTCGCTGTTTAATTATGAGTGACAGAGGACTAAATGGCTGAGGCTGAGCTCTGTGTGTGTGTGTGTGTGGAAACAGCATTTATCAAACACAGTAATGTTATTCTTATCTCATGGTGCCATAGGGAACAAATGGAGAGTTACAAAAAGATTTTGCCTGTCCACTGACTGAACTGTCAATTGAACTGTGGCTCCCACCTCCTTTTTGTCTCACGACTTTTTAAATATACCTGTAGCTTTTTGCCATTCCATATCTCTGGATGAGCGGTGGATGCTTGAACTATAGCAGAATTTTCCACTCAGAAACAACTGGTCTGTATTTCACAGAACATATTATCAGATGAAATAGACCAAACCTGTAAAGAGGGGTCGCAAGTACACATAGCTTTGTTTTAAGGGGTCTGCACTGCACTATATGAAGGTACGTTAAACAAATTCTTACAGCTTTGGTGCAGGTTGACACAATATAAGCCAGGTGAGAGACCGGTGAAAGGAAGAACTTATCAAAAGAGATGCATGCATGGTACACACTTATACACAGACATAAATAATCATATAATAATGTTCGATTCCTCCATCAACAAAGACTCACATAAAACAGAATATGTATGAATAAATGTTATTTATAGTATCAGTTATTGTGACTTTGGAAATCATTGTTATGCCAATTACCAGGAGGCAACTCCAAATGTCTAAAATATTCCTTTAAATTAACGTATTTGTTTGTTTGACTGCACATCTTTCCTCCTGAGGTGGAGCTGACTGATGAATTTCTCACCATGGATGTGCTGCGGAAGAAAATGTTGTTGCAGATGGAGGAGAAGAGCTTCATGCTCTCCTGAAGACGATTCTACAGAGAGAAGACAATAACAGCATCAGACAGCTTCAGAGAAGCACTTTGTCATTTTTAAAACTTGGTCTATGAGGACAAAACATAATCTGACTGGGTGAGACTTAACAAGTGGTCTCTAGTTGCTCTGGTTGCAGAGCATGGACCTTTGTGAGGGAGTGATTGAGTGCAGCCTGTACCATGGAGGGGTCTTCCACTAGGGTCATGTCGTAACCGCTGAGCGACACCACGAACAGCACCGCCCTGACATCCTCGAAACAGCCAATCCACTTCCTCCGCTCAGTTCTCTGGCCTCCAACATCGTACATCCTACACACAGAGAGATGGAGAGAACAAGAACATTTGTGCCCACAGATAGAGGATATGTTAGGAATCAAGCTGAAGAGGGGAAAGTCAAAGTGCAGAGAGAGGGAGAGAGATTAACAAAAAAATATAAGAACAAGAAAAAGAAAACATCTAAAAACAATATAAAGCCGAGCAGGACTGTGCACGCTTGCTGAGAGGTTTTTGCAAGCAAACATACTTGCTTAGAAACATTGTTTTCTTTATTACTTAAAGTAGTATTAATTGCTTAATTTGGCTGCTTGGAACAAGATGTAATCACAACATGACATTCTGTATTATCAGCTGAAAAAGTTGATACGAAAATGCGTTAGGAAATAGTTGACTATTTACACATCCAGCAGACACGGAGCGACATTAGCATTCATTAGGAGCCGTGTATCGGTTAACCTGAACGTAAGTCCAACATATATAATATGCTGAAAGAAGCAAAAATGCTCATTATAGCTGAGAGTCCAATGATAATTATCTGTGGATTCGTCACTGGGATTGACATCTTTCACACTACACATGGTACGTTAATCCATTGTTCATATTGACTGGAGCAGCTTTACAGTCTACTTCTAAACTGCTGTCGACCCAACTGCAAAGATACGCCAGATTTCCTTCAGTAAAATGCATCATGCACGGCTACGACAGTAGAGGAATACATTCAGGTGAACATTCAGATCAGTAAGTTGATCAAACATCCCAGCAACATTCACAGCTTACTGAGATTGTATCATAATATGATAACCGGTCAGCCAACCGTATGTGACAAGAGTTTTGCATATTTACATTACATGTAAACCCATATACTGTATATTGTGGGGCAATATATTTGAGTATGAGGGAACTTGTAGGCTAGAATTTGTTTCTTGCCTCTCACCTACAGACACAATTTCTAGGATAAGCAACACTGTAAAGGAAGGGGAATCTCAAACTCTTGTTTTTTTGGCAAAATAATGTAAATTATTCATATCAATATGAATTTGGACAGTAAATACAGTGCACTACATAGTAAAGAGGGAGAGATTTTGGACACAGCCTTGTATTCATTGTCTTACACCATTATTCTTCTTATTAGTACATGGAGTTTGATAGCTCTTCCCAACATGACCTGAGCAGCGGTCTCATCAGCACAATAACTGAAAACACCTGTGTGCAGGGCCTTCAAATGTTTGCCTCCAAAAAAGGTTAACCCAGCCATGAACACAGCTAAGAGCTCCCATCTGCTTTCTTCCACAGTAGACATACTGAAATGTTGTCGCAGAAAAAAAACATCTCAGGTGTAATTAATAACAATAGCGATGGCTGCATGCTGTTTAGGTGTGCCATATTCAGGGCCTTGTATTGTGCCTGATGACTCAGCAGGACACTTCAAAACAGAACAGAGACATCATAAATGTTATTAATTACACCTGTGCTTTTCATGCTATGACGCGTCAAAATGTCTTCTGTGACATGGGTCTTATTGTCATAAACCCTGCCGATAGGGTCGTGACAAAAGTGGGAGACGGACATGCAATGCCAAAAGAATATGAAATGTTAAATGGATAAACAAAAAAAAGAAAAACTATTCAAGATATAGAAAAGAAAACCAAGGGTAAGTGACAACCACAGCTGTACCCGTGTGCAGGAAGAAGAGACACTATGACTCTGGGCCCAGGTGCTCCTCATTTAGCAGGCCAACACACTCCAATCTGGGATGTTCAAGAGAGTAAATAGACAGAGTGCACA